>JAXQQM020072440.1:0-86567 GCA_034641835.2 Pinus albicaulis | reverse complement strand
TTGTTGGAACACCTAATCCTACATGGGTAGGTGTGGAATGCGAAAAGTCACAATGGAGTCCAAGTGACCTTGGAATGTGAAACCAAGAGTCACACCATTGTACTATAAATGTATATCATGTATAATGGAAAAATAAGAAAGCTACACGCTTATCCTTCATTGTGTGTTGAGTCTCTTGTGTGTGTGTTTTTATCCTTCTCATACACCATGTGTGTGTTCAACATGGTGTTTAACATGGTATCGGAGCTGAGAAGTCCATAACCAGCTCAACCTTGAGTGAGCCATTTATGTTTATGTTTTGTGCATATCTGCAAAATTCTTGGCATTTTTGCAGCATTTAAATAGTTTCTGCAGCTGAAATTTTGTCGAATTCATCAAAGCTTTTTGCAGCATTCAGAAATTTCATCTTGGAGCATTCAAAATCCGTGGCAGCATTCAGAAATTGACTTTGAAGAAGAGAAACAGTGGTGTTGAAGAAGCACATCTGAAGGTTTTCTCACTGCTTATTTTTCCTGGAATTTCTGCCTTTATTCTGCAATTTGGAGAGCTGCTAAAAATTGTTTAAAGTTGGTTTCTGAGTTTTTCAAGTAAAATTTCTGAATTTTTCATTGAAAAATTTCTGCAAATTTCTGGGTTTTCTGCTGAAATTTTCGGGAATAATTCTGCATTTTTAAAGTCCATTTTCCTGCTGCTGGGCTACTGGAGAGATTTCTAAGTTTTCACTGAAAGATTTTTGAGTTTTCTGCAAATCTCTAATTCTGCATTTATCCAATCTTCTGCTACTGGGTTATTGGAAAATTTTCTAGAAACTCTCCAATCTTGCTATACATTTCGAAAAAAATTTGCATTTCTCTGGCATCTCTCTCTGCTGTTATAAAAAAAAAAAAAAAAATTAAAAAAAAAAAAAACAAAAAACAAAAAACAAAAAATTAAATATATATATATATCTGCAATTCCAGGCCTTTCGGCCCCCCTTTACCCCTGCAACCTGCAATTTTTTTTTAACACTCGAATCAAATCTCCCTAACGCTGCATACACTCAACTCCGCCCTCTCCCCAGGTCTTACGGCCCTCAACTTCCCCTTACGCACCCCACGGGCTCCTCACAGTTACCGCCCTTACTCTTCTACCTGCGGCTTCCACTCGACCTTACACCTCACACCGTCGACTCTCCACCCCCACGCACATCCCTTATCACTCCAACTCCCATACACCCCTCACATCCCACGGCATAGTCGTCCCTTACCACGACTTGGTTGTATAATACCGCTCTCCCATATATTAATACCGCCCCCCCATTTTTAAATTCCCACCATTTAATACCGCTCTCCCATATATTAATACCTCTCTCCCATTTTTAAATTCCTTTCATTTAATTTTTAAATTTCGATTTTTAATATTTAATTTTTTTTTAAATCCCTTCCCCCATTATTAAATTCCCTTCCATTTCTATTATAATCCCTTTTCCATTTTTTAATTAATCTCAAAAACAATTAATTTATTTTTTAATTAAATTTTAATTAATTAAAAAAAAAAAAAAAAAACAGCAGAGAGAGAGAAAGAGAAGAAGAGTAGAAAGAAAATACGAACAGCAGAAATGAAGGCAATGACATATCAGTAAATGGACAGTACACATAGAGAAAATTGTAGATTTTACATTGTGTGATTTGTGGCATAAGGGTGATTTTTTGAAGAAATTGACATTTGAAGACGAGTTGTTATTGGTGCAAAACAGCTCTTTGAAGAAAAAAATTCAGCTGCCTTAAAGGTCTCTTGCACAAGTGTTTTTTCTGCATATTTTTGCAGAAATATTATATTGCATTGACATTGTATTGTGAGTAGACATTGCTTCTTCATAGTTGCAATCAATAATTGAGTTGTTGAAAAATTGTTGATTGTCCTCCATCATTTGAGGAGCAGATTTTGTACTTTGAGATTTCCATAGTTGGAAATTCTTTGGAGTCATTTGTATTTGTTGTTGAATCACATTGTAAACGGGTGCATTTTCGGTTGAAGCCGACACCCTTTCATTTTTTGAGCCTAAGTTGTTGAAATGGCTAAAATCAATTAGGCATTAGAGTTGTTGAAAAACCTCATTCATTCCAATGTTGATGACATGATAAAAATGAGCAAGCATGCTCTTTGTAACATTCAAAGTTGTTTGCAAGATGCACAAGAAAAGATTGAGTTTTTGTAGTTGGAATCTCAACTCCAACAAGACGAACTTCAACAAAAGAGTCACCATTCTGAACCTATTTCTGTTCAGAAGATTGAGAAGGACTCTTATCAGAATAAAGAAGATAAAGTTCCAGTTGATTCACATTCAGTTCCTTGTACTAGAGCAGATGTACATGCAGATGCAGTAGTTCAACCTGCACTTCTCAAGCCCATCATCATACCTTGGGAAGAGCTTGTCCACAACAAGCACCGAACTGGTCTTGGATATGACAAGGATGTGCCCTTTCATATTCTGGACTACACCAAGCCCATCATATTTCAAAGTGCCGAATTCCTGTATGACAGTTCACCTGCAGCTGTTCTAGATCCTGCTCCACAACAACAACAACATATTGTAAAATGCCAACACTGTGATCAAGTTGGCCATATGAAAGATCACTGTTTTGATCTTCATCCATGCAAGCACTGTGGTCGGCACACCCATTCTTCACACAGATGCCTCAGACACAAGCCTCCTACAAGAACCAAAATTCATCTTGGATGGATCGCTTCTTGGCAATGGGCATCAGCAGCCAAGAAGATGTTTACGACACATGTTAGAACTTGCTCACGAATATTGAGAAAACTTGCAGTTGAGTTTTCGTCATCATCTCACCTTGTCCCTGACAGGGGGGAAAATGGTGGTCATGTACAAGCTTCGACGTCAGATCAAGCGAGCCTGAGCCACAATCTCTCATTCCATGTTCAGATTTGTAGCCAGAGACACAGCAGTTCAAGTGAGCCTAAGCCACAATTCTTCATTCTAGATTCAGAGATGTAGCCAGAGACACGGATGCCCATGAGCATGCCTTTGGTTGGTGTACAACCTTAAACCATCATCTTTGGTTGGTGGATAACCTAAAACCATCACAGGTAGTAGACCTCCCTTCTTTTAGGTCGAAGGTCTCCCTTTCATATATGAGGGACACTTCCTCTAGCAGAAGCCTTCAGCTTCTTGCCAGCTTTGGTTGAGTTCCAGGAAATGCTTCAAAGCATTCTAGAGTTGTTGGTAATCCTAAAACCATCACAGGTAGTAGACCTCCCTTCTTTTAGGTTGAAGGTCTCCCTTTTTTATGAGGGACAATTCCTCTAGCAGAAGCCTTCAGCTTCTTGCCAGTTTTGGAAGAGTTCCGGGAACTACAACAAGTATTGCATTCCAGTGTTTGTGGTCATCCTAAAACCACCTCTTTTTTCCAACATTTCAGAGAGTTGATTCAGCCAAGTGCTGCCATGTATACTTTGCAGATTTGTATTACAACTCTTTTCTTGGACTCACACATACCCTTTCGGATTAAGGGGGGATGTTGGAACACCTAATCCTACATGGGTAGGTGTGGAATGCGAAAAGTCACAATGGAGTCCAAGTGACCTTGGAATGTGAAACCAAGAGTCACACCATTGTACTATAAATGTATATCATGTATAATGGAAAAATAAGAAAGCTACACGCTTATCCTTCATTGTGTGTTTATCCTTCTCATACACCATGTGTGTGTTCAACATGGTGTTTAACAATTCTATTTTCTACACTACACTGCTCTACTTTGAAAAAAATAAAATATACTTACATATAAGAGTACTTCCAGTGAAGCCCTTTTTGAAAGAAGGACTCAAGTATGCACATACCCGTATTTGAAATATGTATGTTAATAAATGCAATTATGGAGATACCAACTTCCTTGTTAAGGATGGTGCCAAGAGTTTTTGAAGTATGGAGTGATGTTGCAAACAAACAACGGTAAAATCAATCTTGATATATTCTTGATTTTCCATATTTGTCACATCGTGAAGAGTTCTTTGACTAGGTTCCACATTGTTTTGATGCTTTCTTTCTGACCTCATCTTGTGAGTTTTGGGGGTCTTGGAGTATATTTTGGTTTTATATCTTTCTGTTCATAGAAACTGAGAGAAGGAAAAAAATTCAAGTATGGTGCAAAGCTCATGACTAGATCGAGGTGAAACTTTGTGTGCAAGGATGAGAGATTTGTTCCTAGGAAATCGGCCAAATGAAAGAAAACCGAAGAAACGACTAACACTCGGGACCTAGAGCGGGGTAGCAGAAATTTCCCTCCCTAAAGAAGATTGGTTCCTAAGAAATTAATAAAAAATAAAAAACGAGAATAACTACGCTCGGGACCTAGAGGGAGGTATCATTTCCCTCCCTAGGATGAGGGTGAAATCCTTAGATCAATGTAGATTGTCATTCTGCACCTTCGTTAACCTCCTCATATGTGCACCAAAATGTTGGTGTCCAAGTGTGAATGAATATGCAAGCCCTTTTCCCTGTTAATTATCAATCATGGTGCATTGGTTATTTAAGGCTAATACACATAGTATACATATAACGATAGCACAATTATATAATCGTGGATTCGATATTAAGCAGAAAAATCACTGTAATAGCCAATAGAAATATGAGTAATAATCATAAAATTTCTATGCATTCATAGCAATAGAATATCGATAATTACGCCTCTTGTCACAAAAATTTCAAATTATACAAAACATGAAATCGAAATAACAATATACAAGAAAAATATGCAACACATAATCGGAGGGTAGACCCAACTCTCTAATCGGGGTGTGATATGCTCACAACTCACGAAGTAACGGAAATTAAACTTGCATTAACTTGATAAAATAATGTTGTGTTACACAGCAATTCCTCATTACCAACCTATTTGCTGCTCCCTTCTCTGCGATTTGTGTCATTTTAAATATACAAGCAACATAGAAATAAATTGATTACAAAATTTGAATAAGAAAGGTAAGTCAAATATCTTTCCATCATGATTCAAGTTGGCACAAGTCGATTAAAGCGATTACAATTGGGGAATTTGAAACGGCCTAGCAATGCAGCCAGATACGATCATGACGAACCTTTCGTTTCTCTCAATTAGTATAAATTTGGAAAAATTCTCGTTGGAAAACTGAATTTGGTTTGTTCTTCACAAAACCCATGTCTCGGATTTTGAGTTATTCATTTAAAACATTCAAACGCAACATTTTCTCTTGTTATCCCAACGAGTTTACGGTTGAGATATTTAATTATCAGTGAAGATCAAATCTGAAATCTAGAAAGATCTTGGAGGCTAAAATCGTGAGTGATGTTATAAAGATTCATTAATAAACCATCATTGAAAAAATCATGCATAATAATCATTAATTTATTAAAATAAAGGAGAACAAGTATTACTTTATCCAAGAGTATAAATAATTGTGAAATAGAATTATATAATAAATTTTGTTAAATAATGTGGTAAAAGAACATTATAAATGGATGAAATGGATGTTAAGAAGTGATAATAATAATGCAAATTAACAACCCAACAATTTTCACCTGGTATATTTATTATTATTTTTTTCTCTTTTTTTTTAAACTCTTGGGTTACTGTGAGAGGGTTTTTCAACCACGGAGTTGGCCTCAGATCACCTCATGGGGTTTTCATATAGGCCTCTTTATTTCTTTATTTAATTTATGTATTTATATTATTATTTTTCCGGGGTATAAAAGTTGTCCCAATCACATTATTTCCCTACTAATGGTAGTGATAAATTATGCCTTGGACATAGGTCTTCCATATAGCTTGACCTAATAGAACCATTGAAAAGCAAAGGAGATCCCTTCCTCATTAATGGTTCTAATACGGACAACTCCATTGTCATGAAACTTTTCATCAGGGAAGTATGTACCCAACAATCTTGTCATTAATTTCCCTTTAAAATATTTGAACCTAAAATCATATAACAAGGCCCAATCCCCTTCACGGAAATTATTTTCTTTGATATACTTCTCATGCAGGACACTTCTTTTTTAGTTGTATAACCTCGATGCGGAGGAGAAGTAACGTACGAGACTCATCCAAGCCATTCGGTTAGACAACCTTTCTTGTTGTGCTCTTGTGATATCTAAGTCCAAGCTGAGCTACCATTATCATAGTGTTATATTCAAACTCAATAGAGAGAATTTTTTCTTCCACATAAACTAAATCATATGGAGTGAATCAATGGTTGTATTCCAAGTGGTGTTATAGACCCAAGTTTCCTCCACTAATATTTTCTACCCAATATCTCCCTAGTGTAACTAACAACCTTGGTATGCTCCCCAATGCCCTTGTTGAGTGACCTCTACTTTCCCATTTTCTTGAGGTGATGGCGAGTATATGTTATGCTTGATATTGTGTTTCCTCAAGGGTCTGAATCAAATGCGATGTGAATTGAGGTCCTTTATCGGTGACTATATCATATGGATACAGGTATATAAAAAAATTTCTCTTAAACACTAAAGCATTTTTATTTTTTTAGTTTGTTTGACAACCTTTGTCTCAACCCACTTTGTCAAATAGTCGGTGCACACAATGTATTTCCTTTGTCTGATGATGGATCAATTGCTTAATTAAGTCCATTCCCTTGTCAAATGGATATAAGTTCACTTAATATTTTAAGGGAATCTCTCCCTGGGTGTGGGTTTACCATCATACAGCATTGATCACATTTGTTATACCTTCTTGCATCTTGATAGAGAGTGGGCCAATAGTATCCAATTTGTATAGCTTTAAAAGTTGTCCTCCTAAACGACAAAATGACCACCACGGGGCTCGGCCTTGGCATGCTAGAAGGATGTCAAAGAACACTCTTTCCTTAAACATCTCCTCAAGTATGATATGGTCCTATCTTGAGAATTTCCCCCCAATCCAAGTTAAGGGGAGTATTTTTCCTCACGATTTTACTCTTCTCACTGGATGAAAGAATTTGGAGAAAACTCCACATCAACCTTCTGTTGTTTTCTATGACCCTTAAACTAGGGAGAAAGAGCGAGATAGCAAATAGGTGCTCATACGGGAATTTGATCATCAACCATATCTTCATTGCTTTATGGAAACGTGTAAGTCCTAAACAAAAAAATTTGCAACTAAATTTTCTTTTTTTTTTTTCCCTATCTTGTAATGATAGTCGGATCACAGCATTGTAATAATAACAACCTTATAAGGTATTACGCTTACATCGGGATTATTCATCAAATATTTAATATTTGCATGATCAGTATGCACAAAATTTTGGTATCAGGTGATATAGTGTGCGAGATTTGTTTAGAGAATGTACAACAGCAGAGTTCTTTCGGTGAGTATAGTTGGTTTAGCCATAGACATATTTTTACTAATAAGAAATAAATGGCATGAAGAAAATTATCATCCAGTTGTTCAAAATTTACCCAATTTTTCTAGTATACATGGATATGGAAAGGCGAGCCCAATTGATACCCCTAATTATGGGTGCGGTGTGTTAGTGTCTGTCGATCACATTCGATCACCAACGATCAAATTATTCTCTTTCATATGGTCAATAGGGTCCGAAATTTTTATAGTTCAATATGTTTTCAAATAAAAATTTGATCATTGGTTAGTCCACCTAGATATTCTTTCAATCCTTTCATCTTCATGAGTCAATCGCTTATCATGTAATTGGTCATGGTTCTTTGAAAAGTGTCTTGGTGATTATGGTCATTATTCGGGTTATCATTCCATTTAGTGTCATTATTAGATCACATTGTCAAAATCATGAAAATAGGTCATGTCATCATCAAATTGACATTAAAGGAGTAGTGATAGGGGAAAGTGATCAATAAAAGGCCATTTCAATATCCATAAAATATGTAAATATATGTAATAAGGTCTCTAAGCCTGCGATACATAAGCCATCAAATCAATTGGGTAGAGAAAAGACAAGGTGGAAAGGCGACATCACCACCAAAGGAGAAAAAAATAAATTTCAAACCATTAAAAATACCAACTAACTATGTAATTTTCTCATTTCACCCTCCTTGAGACATCATTTAGTCACCAAAACTCCACCCTCTTAGATCAGTTTCTTGCCTTGGAAAATTTTGTTGTTGTGTTGCACATTTCATTGGTTGTGTTCATAGCTTTTCTAGTTTGTTCCTTTTCTTTAGGAAGGAAATTTCTCATCTACATTTTTCTTATCGAGAAAGTTCCAGCACATCAAAGCAAGTAAGTGGGTCAAAATACACCTCTCTTTAATTTCATTTCATACTGAAGGCTCATCCCCTCTCTAGGAGTTTTTGTGTTTTTGTTCAAGCAAATCTCTTTGGTCCATTTTGTTGATAAAAACCCCTCAAAATCTGCTCTCTCACCCTTCCCCTTCCATATACCTTCCTAAACACTCCCCCTCATCACATCACCTAATTTCATCATTTCCCTCTAAACCCTAGCTACACTACCTTCCTAGGTAGGTTGTGTTTACCATTACTACTTCTTCCCTGGTCATTTCCTACATTCACCTCCCTGAACTCTAGAACATCTCTGGCTCTAAATTTTTCAAAATTTATATTTTATCAAACATACATCCCCCTCAATTCCTAAGCACCCAAAATCCCATGTTTTCCTACCTCACTCCTAATTTCCCCTCCCTAGTGAGCAAGGGTTTGCTATGGATTCGAATACAAAGAAAAGGAAACTGCAGAGAAGTAAAATCACTAAATATGAACCCAATACAAGATAGGATATCATAGCTACACCATTCTCAAGAAATCATTTCAATATAAGGTTAGCCTTTGCAGGTCGAACGGTTTCGGTGATAAAATTCACAATTGCCTTTGCCACCCGGTCAGGAGAAAAAAGGTGACCATTGCGAGTTGGTGACAGTGACATTTATGTGTCCCCTGTGAGTGATATTACATGATATATATAAACAATGATATTAGTTCTTTAATTCTTCCCTCTTTGTTGCTTTCTTCTTTGTCTGAATATAGTACATATATTATCTCTGTTATGTGTGAAGCCTGGGCCTAATGTGAAAGCTTAGGTGAACAAATTATGGATAAATGAAAACGATACCTGATATAGTGAGAAAACATCATAGCAAGGTAAACATATTAACACAAGAATCCACCCTTACCTAATATGCCAAATGTGATACGTAGTAAGAACTTGAAAGCCGAAATCGTGCTTATAGAAAATAGTTAAAATGTTATATAAAGGTAAAGACATGAGCTGCATTTAAGATAAATTCACATCTATGACAGACAGTGGCATTAGAAAATTTGCGATAACAAGGAAATGATGCAAACCTGATAGACATTAAATTGAGTCCTTTGCCGAAGAATACATATTGTTCATACATCGGTAAAATTCGTCACAACAATAGTTAACATTATCTCTCGAAATGGGATATTTGGATACACTATACTAGGTACACTTCTAATTTACAAAAAGAGATAACTTCCATGACTACAGAATTTTCTCTAGAAAATTTGGAACCTATTCTCAGTCTCTAATTTCATATTTTATAGCTTTTAATTTGAAGTTTTGAGAGAAGATATTCTCTAAAACAAAATATTCCTTGGAGATATTTTATGTTCCTTGTCTTAATAAAAAACTAAAAACGATGATGAGGCAAATCGACCTCTCATCTCATACAGAATGGCATGACACAGGCCCTAACTGAAACATAACGTAAGTAAAAATTAAAGGGTGCATAGGGTGAAATCAAGATTTCACCCTGTTGTCGACAGAAGTTGTCACTCCTAGAGACAGCCTAGAGTTGCCATAGACCAGTGCCTAGGACATCTTATCATAGCAAGGAGCACATAATGTAACTTGGGTGTCAATCCAAAAGGCTCTCCTGCTATCTCTTGTAAAGCAAGGAAATGGATTTAAATGGGACCAGAACTTACAGAAATTACCACAGGGAAAGCAATGCTGCAGAGACAAGATGCAAAGCTCTAACACAAAAGCATCAGACAGTTAAGAGACAATTTACTGTAGAGAGGGCCGATTCAAGTAATATGCCATAGAAATAAAATATCAAAAGGTGTATGCAGTGAAAGAAATATAAGAAGATATTAGTTAACTTTGGTCTGATACCCAGATACACAACAGAACCATATATGGGCTTATCATTCTAAGAATCCATACATGACAATGGCGTTTTAAAAGCACCCTCCCAAAACAACTAATATAGCAGAAAGATGGATGAAATGAATCACGAAACAGTATATCATGCCTGAGCCATATTTAAAGCACTTGACTGATCCAAGTATGGGTATCAACTAGGATAAATCCTTACCTAAAATCAGTGAGCCACTCGCATTCTAGTACATGATACAAGAAGATGGATAAAATGAAATGTTGTATTAAACACATAAAAGGAAGTTACATACTGTGGGATACCAAAGACCAGAATCCTCTAATACAGATAGAAATCCTCCTCACTGATACCCTACGGGCTCTAAGCCTTCATATAAGAGCTTATACAAAATGTATACAAAAATGCCTTTCACTGCACAATTCTCTGGTAAAAATCTGGAACCCTTACAATGTCTTCCTTCCTGGTTTTTATAGACGAAGAAGGAGGAAGACCTATAAAAGAAGTAGGTGAAAACATTTAATTTTCTTAATTTGAACAAAATGGCGGAGACATTCGCGCCCATGCTGCTGAGTGAACATGTTGTACTATATGTACTCTGCTTCCGGCTTCATGAAGTAAATGCTATGGGTGAAAATTTCTCCCGGGGTAAGATATGAAGAATAAAATATGTAACACTCTGTACTTTCCTGAAAGAAAAATATATTGAAGTTAAACTTGGAGGATATGATTTTTATGCACTTGTACTCTTTGCCTTCTGAATGCTGAATTGTTATTTAAAATCTTTGGCTCCAGACGCTGAATTCCTCGCTCTCTGACTGATACTCTTTGTCGTATCATTAATAACTCCGTCTGTGGAAAATCTATGTTTTAAATTTCTCCGGAGGGTTTTGGTAGACTTTTGCCATGGCTTCTTTAATGAAAACCATGTCATGGCAACTACCCGGGGCTTTTCTTCATAAAATCTACCTCTACAAACTGATCCTGTGGTACATCTTCGATTTCTGTAATGGAGGCAGAGATTAATGGTAATTTCGCGTCGCTGCAACCTGCAAAAACCCACAAACATGTTAAGGAAACCAGGCACAAGGGTGGTGGACGCGGCAGTGACCACGGAATGGTGATGTGGACTGAGTGAAATGATGAGGAGATGTAGGGTGACAGAGGAATGAAGGGTGGCAATGAAAAATAGTGGGGCGACGATGGATGAACGAGGCGGAGGTACATAATATGAACAGTAAAATATGACACATAAACGGAATATGCAAATGACACGCGGAATTTGTGACATGGAGGTGGACCAGGTCAACAGCTGGGCAAACAAACGATCTGGGCCATCCGGTCTTAAAATAAGATCAATGGTTCAACTATGTCGGGTGTAATTGATAGTGGGCCAGGGGGTGCATTTTCTTTGTGTTAAATCCTGCGCATTTTCAGAATGTGATGGTCGTTGGATGAGGGCCTCTAGATCTGACGGTTGAAATTAATTTCGTTATGCGTTCTCGACCGAACATTAATGCGCGAAATAGGGCGGTATTGAAACGGTGACCTGGGACGTGTGGCGCCTGCTGAATGGAATCGCTGCGATTTGAGGGAAACCAACAATCTTTCAAAAGCGGTGCGGGGAAAACAGGCCTATTTTTGCAATAATTGCATGTGCAGGGACCACCGGATAGGGATAAGTTGTGGACCGTCGATTTATGATTTGATCGGACGGCCCAGAACTAGTCCGACATTCGTCTAATAAGTGCCTTTCGGCCTGGTGCATGGTTACGGTATTTTTTCAGGCGGAATAGAAAATCAGAGGGGCTAGGGCCAGAAGGGCTAAACCTTGAATACTCTTGGGCGCGAGCTTTCAGACCTGCACGATGTAATTTGGTGGCATATAATGGTAACAATAGGCAGAAAACAATTTCTTTAGGCCACGGTAGGGAATTCGAAAGGTTCAAGCGGAACTAATGGCCAAGAACTTTAATGGGGGGGGGCTGACATAATCAACATTGGCTCCACCTGGGGACAACACGTTCATCCCTGGACATGTCGAGAACTTGCAGACCCTTTGATCATCTTTTTGTGCAGACTCTGCCCTTCAAAACCATTTCTCTTCGTGATTCATTATAACACCCGCATCATTCAGTCAGTAATAAAACAAAAATTAATATACAATATGATACAATCAGGCCACCTCGACCTGAATCAGAATTGGAAGTAGGGCTTTAGAAATTGGTCGTTTATAGGGGCAATGGCACCAGAAAGATGTTGTCAACAGATGCTGTCACTCCTAGAGACAGTCTAGATTTGCCATAGACCAGTGCCTATGACATCTTAGCATAGCAAGGAGCATATAATAAAACTTGGGTGTCAATCCAAAGGCTCTCCTGCTATCTTTTGTAAACAAGGAAATTGATTTAAACGGGACCAGAACTTACAGAAACTGCCATAGGGAAAGTAATGTTGCAGAGACAAGATGCAAAGCTCCAAAACAAAAGCATCAGACAGTTAAGAGACAATTTACTGTAAAGAGGGCTGATTCAAATAATATGCCTCAGAAATCAAGCATCAGAAGGTGTGTGCGGTGAAAGAAAGATAGGAAGATATTAGTTATCTTTGGTCTGATACCCAGATACACAACAAAACCACATATGGGCTTATCAATCTAAGAATCCATACATGACAATGGCATTTTAAAAGCACCCTCCCAAAGCAACTAATATGGCAGAAAGATGAATGAAATGAATATGAAACAGTATATCATGCCTGAGCCATATTTAAAGCGCTTGACTGATCCAAGTATGGGTATCAACTAGGATAAATCCTTACCTAAAATCAATGAGCCACTCGCATTCCAGTACATGATACAAGAATATGGGTAAAATGGAAAGTTGTATTAAACACATTAGAGAAGGTTACATATTGTGGAACATCAAAGACCAGAATCCTCCAAAACAGATAGAACTCCTCCTCACTGAGACCCTACGGGCTCTGAGCCTTCATACAAAAGCTTTACAAAATGTATACAAAAATGCCTTTCACTGCACAATTTTCTGATGAAATTCTGGAACATTAGCCATTGGAGGAGGTGGGGGTTGGGCAACAATCTGGTGTACAAATGGGGGAAGAGGCAGAGGTGGAAGTGGAGTATGAATAACAATAGGAATATATTGTACAACAGCCTGAGGTGTGGATGGGAACAATTCACGGTTAACAGTAGCTACTTCGGTGACCTCTTTAACCTCTTCGACTTTAGGAGTAGGGTAAAGATTAGATTTAATCCTAGCACCTCCCCTGGGTGGGCTATCTGAATAATATTCTGTGTCTCCCACAGTAGAGTCAAGATTTTCTACTAGAACCTCTTGAGAAGAAGAGGATGGATAATCTTCTACAGAAAACTCAGGGATTTCAGCACGGGCTGATTGCCTCTCTTTCCAACTTCTTCTATGTATGATCTTCTCTGGATCAGACACAGAAGATATCTTTGACTTGGGCGTATCTGACCTCAAATGCGGCTTTCGAGGAGCCAGGACTATAAATATATTTATCAAATAAACAAATGTGGAGTCGCCAAGGTGAGGGATTCACAACTCTACAACTCTCCGTGCTCACCTGATTAGAGAGTGAATATGATTTGTCGAGGCCTAGGGAAACTGATTTTCTTAAATTCATCCCCGGCAACGGCGCCAGAAATATGTTGTCGACAGAATTTTTCACTCCTAGAGACAGCCTAGAGTTTCCATAGACCAGTGCCTAGGACATCTTATCATAGCAAGGAGCACATAATGTAACTTGGGTGTCAATCCAAAAGGCTCTCCTGCTATCTCTTGTAAAGCAAGGAAATGGATTTAAATGGGACCAGAACTTACAGAAACTGCCACAGGGAAAGTAATGCTGCAGAGACAAGATGCAAAGCTCTAACACAAAAGCATCAGACAGTTAAGAGACAATTTACTGTAGAGAGGGCTGATTCAAGTAATATGCCACAGAAATCAAATATCAGAAGGTGTATGCAGTGAAATAAATATAAGAAGATATTAGTTAACTTTGTTCTGATACCCAGATACACAACAGAACCGTATATGGGCTTATCATTCTAAGAATCCATACATGACAATGGCGTTTTAAAAGCACCCTCCCAAAACAACTAATATAGCAGAAATATGGATGAAATGAATCACGAAATAGTATATCATGCCTGAGCCATATTTAAAGCGCTTGACTGATCCAAGTATGGGTATCAAATAGGATAAATCCTTACCTAAAATCAGTGAGCCACTCGCATTCCAGTACATGATACAAGAAAATAGATAAAATGAAATGTTGTATTAAACACATAAAAGGAAGTTACATACTATGGGATACCAAAGACCAGAATCCTTTAATATAGATAGAACTCCTCCTCACTGAGACCCTACGGGCTCTGAGCCTTCATACAAGAGCTTATACAAAATGTATACAAAAATTCCTTTCACTGCACAATTCTTTGGTAAAAATCTGGAACCCTTACAATGTCTTTCTTCCTGGTTTTTATAGACGAAGAAGGAGGAAGACCTAATAAAAGAAGTAGGTGAAAACATTTAATTTTCTTAATTTGAACAAAATGGCGGAGACATTCGCGCCCATGCTACTGAGTGAACATGATGTACTGTATGTCCTCTGCTGCTGGCTTCATGAAGTAAATTCTATGGGTGAAAATTTCTCCAGGGGGAAGATATGAAGAATAAAATATGTAACACTCTGTACTTTCCAAAAAGAAAAATCTATTGAAGTTAAACCTGGAGGATATGATTTTTATGCACTTGTACTCTTTGCCTTCTGAATGCTGAATTGTTATTTAAAATCTTTGGCTCCAGACATTGAATTCCTCGCTCTCTGACTGATACTCTTTGTCGTATCATTAATAACTCCGTCTGTGGAAAATCTATGTTTTAAATTGCTCCGAAGGGTTTTGGTAGAATTTTTCCATGGCTTCTTTAATGAAAGCCATGTCATGGAAACTACCTGGGGCTTTTCTTCATAAACTCTACCTCTGCAAACTGATCCTCTGGTACGTCTTTGATTTCTGTAATGGAGGCGGAGATTAATGGTAATTTCGCGTCGCTACAACCTGCAAAAATCCACAAACATGTTAAGGAAACCAGGCACAAGGGTGGTGGACGCGGCAGTGACCGCGGAATCGTGATGTGGACTAAGTGAAATGATGAGGAGATGCAGGGTGACAGAGGAATGAAGGGTGGCAATGAAAAATACAGTGGGGCAACGATGGATGAACGAGGCGGAGGTACATAATATGAACACTAAAATATGACACATAAACGGAATATGCAAATGACACGCGAAATTTGTGACGTGCAGGTGGACCAGGTCAACAGCTGGGCAAACAAACTATCTGGGCCATCCGGTCTTAAAATAAGATAAATGGTTCAACTATGTCGGGTGTAATTTATAGTGGGCCAGGGGGTGTGTTTTCTTTGTGTTAAATCCCGCGCAGTTTCAGAATGCGATGGCCGTTAGATGAGGGCCTCTAGATCTAGCAGTTGAAATTAATTTCGCTATGCATCCTCGACCGAACATTAATGCGCGAAATAGGGCGGTATTGAAATGGTGACCTGGGACGTGTGGCGCCTGCTGAATGGAATCGCTGCGATTTGAGGGAAACCAACAATCTTTCAAAAGCGATGCGGGGAAACAGGCATGTTTTTGCAATAAGTGCATGTGCAGGGACCACCGGATAGGGATAGGTTGTGGACCGTCGATTTATGATTTGATCGGACGGCCCAGAACTAGTCCGACATTTGTCTAATAAGCGCCTTTCGGCCTGGTGCATGGTTACGGTCTTTGGTCAGGCGGAATAGAAAATCAGAGGGGCTAGGGCCAGAAGGGCTAAACCTTGAATACTCTTGGGTGCGAGCTTTCAGACCTGCATGGTGTAATTTGGTGGCATAGAACGGTAACGATAGGCGGAAAACGAGTTCTTTAGGCCACGGTAGGGAATTCGAAAGGTTCAAGCAGAACTAATGGCCAAGAACTTTTATGGGGGGGAGGGGGGGTGGGCTGACATGATCAACACACCCGATTTTACAACTAATAGAAAACAAAAGTTAAACAGGCCGCATGGGCCAAAACATGAGTTTCACTTGTTGGTATTCTGACGAGGCATGCTTGATGATTGAGGATGTAGCGAAATTCTCGCAGAGACAATCCCACTTTGCGATCGGAAGGGCGGCTGAAGCCTAGCCCCAGAAGAGGAGGATGCGGGTATTAACATATTCGGTGCACTTTTTCACGTGTTTTTCTCACGGGAGATGGCATAGTAGCAAAGGTTTCAACCCAGGGTCTGAATGTCACCGTAGGCTTAGTATAATCTACGAGGATGGCCCTAGGTACTTAGCTGGTAGAGGAGGAAGAACTCTTTGCTCAAAGCGGCCCCTGTGTGTATACGCCTTCGGCGGGGAGTAGTCCTCTCCGGAGGTATGTCGGTATTATTGTGATGTCGGTCATTTTTCCTCGTAAGCCATTAGCTCAAAAAATGCGGATGTATCTAGATGCCAACATGACGGGAGACACCTGCTTCCCACTAACTTATTCCACTCTGGTCGGAAACTGTTCAACTCCTCTTGAAGCTGATTTTAAACAACCCAACGCATTCGCACAAAGTGATCTCCTTCTCGATTACTCTTCTAAACTCCATCACCCGCCACGAGCGGTCGGTGATTCCCTACGCGAGAAATTCACCAGGGCCTAGCTCATTCGAATTTTATAATATAATTATTAGCCATTGCGACCTTTTCTTCCCCCGCTCCCAACCCGCCGCTTCTTGCGGTACATGCTCCCAAGCAAAGCGAACAAACGATAATTCTTATCGTTCATCGGGGTAGAGGTAGTTCCAATGTTGTCGGACCTCTTATTTTATTATATATATCAAATTAGATGCAGCTTCCAAAAGTGTCATGTTACCTTTGAAGAGGGATTCGAGCAATTGAGTCCTTGATAGTTTTATCGTATTCCTTTTCTGCTTCTGATTTTGACTTACGCCACGCATGGATATTTCTACCTTCTAATTTTCTACCAATCGTTTTCATTTCTTTTAACTTCGACGGGTTATCTTTGAGTTTCACTTTGATACCTTCAAATCGAATGAGGCTTTAGTAAGGCCGTCACGGGGTAGTTCCGGAGCTCGCCGAGCCTTCGGGGCTACACACATATGTCTTCGATCCATTTCCCTCTAGATCGGACAATCTCGGTTTGAGATCCACTATCTCCCATTGATCTTTTTTTATTTTCTTCTACTCTTTAGCAAGCGGAATTGGCGAGCCTTTCCCTTGAACCAATTCATGCATGCACGTGCTCCCCGGCGGATATGTTTAGTTTCCCGCCAATCTGAGTTCTCTACTTCTAAGGTTGGTGATATGATTTTCTCGGCTTGCATCCTTGTCGGCTCCTTGTCCCTTATTTCTTTCTTGAGGGTTTCTAACTTGTTATTGTTTTCCTGGCACTAGCTTTCTCCCTCTTTGTTTTTCTAATGCTGAGATATGCTTCGCACTCAAGTTTCCTCAAAGAAAGTGCAAGTTTCACCACCTTGTCCAGTAACATATCTCTACTGCAGTTGGCCAATAAATCCAAACTTGTCTAGCATGGGAATATTTCGTAGGTTTAGGCGATCTCTAAAGCTCGGTAGTGACCTCCTTAGGCGAGGTTGTAGCACTTGTTGAATAGCCAAGATGAGTTGATACTTTTCCATGTCTAGCACGAGGAGGTGAGCCGAGTGTATTTTTCCATAAACCTAGCTAGTTCAGCCCTTATTTTTCTCATGTAGTCTACATTTTCTATTATTATCCCATCTCTTCCCTTACTTCCGCTCTATCTATATAATTTCTGTGAAAGCCCAGAGGGGCCAATGAGGAAGCATCGTTGAAAGCAATCATAAAACATATGCCTTGTTTATGTGAGGCCCAATTGGGGAACATACTCCACACATATATCCTCCAGCCTTCGGTCCTCTATTTTTTGTGAGGATGTGCTCCCTCATCAATGTTCATACCTTCGGGACTTCTTGAGACCTTTGAGGCATCTACTGCTCCTTTTTCTGCGATTCTAAGATGGATGCATTGTCGCCCTTCATACGTAGGCGAAGACTCGGGGACTCCATATGTGCATCCAAAGGCTCGGTATCAAGGTTAGCTCTCCATTCAATGAAGGGTCTAGTCATGTACATAGCGATTGACTTTATTTTCCTCTTTATATTGGAAAGGACTCCTTTCGGGTCCTTAAGTCATGCTTTTCCTATGAAGGTCCATCCCTTGCGTGATTTTTCCCACGGTGGGGAGGGCATGCCTCGGAATTTATGGTGAAGGGACCAATGAAGTTGGGAGTTTTAGAATATATCCTTTCTTTGCAAGCACGGAGTGGATGCGAGTGGAAGCTGTGCTGAAAGGTTTTTTGAATGAATTTGAGGGAAAAAAATTCCATAGTTGAAACATTGGTAAGCGGTAGGGAGGTATACCTTTACATAGACCACGATTTTAGTGTAATCATCATCGAATTAACGGTCCCCTATGCTATCTTCCCCGTCGAACTACAACCATTCCTTGTAGTGGAAATATTCTAGGTGGAGGGCTATCTGTATAATACTGGGCTATGGACATAAACTCATTAAGAAACTTTGTATACCCCTCTTGCATTCGTTGGAAAAGTAGAGTGTTCTTCCACTCAAAGATAGTTCTTGGTGGGCATTTGTCCTCCAAAGTTTTTGTAGGCTTAGACTCTCAAACTTATCAGCATGCTCGAATATACTTGATAAAACACTAAGGAACAAAACCTAAAGAACCTAGTAGAAGGGAACTCTTGACTTAGGTTTGAATAGTTCAAACCAGGCATCAGATATTTAAACGTATTCCTTTTGCATCATGATCCATAGAAAGGAGAATATACCCTCTTTCGAAACACCTTGACCTCTGAAGCCTAACACATCCACGAAATAATAGCTAGGACCCGGTACACATTATCTCGAAAAGCTGGAAAAGGGAACAATGTGAGGTGTGAAAGTTGTTGGCGGGGGAATGCGAGAGGAGGGGTACAAGGAAGTTGCTCTATTATTCCCCGGGGAGTAGCTTTGAGAATTGACGGAAAGAGACTTCGAAGAACTCAACATAACTTTTGGCGGGAGAAATCGACTCCTTTATGAGCTAAGGCGATATGCGAAAGATCGTGTTGCCGAGAAAATAGGGAACAAGTCTTGGCGCTCATCATAAGTTTCCCCAAGCCAAATAATGAATTCAAGAACTAGTTATATGGTTGAGGGTGACTTGGTAATACATACCCGATTCAATGACTCTGAACCTATCTTGACCTTTTAAATGACCTTGAACAACTCGGTATGATGCTGCTTCTGAGGGTAGAATAGGTCATGAATTCATGCATGAGGCGTCGATGAAGTTCAGTCAGCTGACCACGGACTCGTGGGCTTGTGAGTTCAGGCTCATACTTCTTGGTTTTAATCTTCCCATGACCATTTGAAAAATGAAACGAGAAAAATGGTGAGCGGAGAAATGATAAATAACGAACGGTGAGGAAGCCCGGGGAGAGAGTGATTCGGGATTTAAGCGACCTTTCACTAGAGTTTTAACCTTCTTTTCACGACGATTCCGTACGCTTAGTATTTTACATGATGCAGGGAGTAAAACAAGATTATAATAGGCTGATTTTTGTGGAATATGAGATGGGTGGGGTAATAGTTGTAGAGAATTTGGCGTCATAAGGACATCGATAGTGAGACACGTGGCGATGGATTATTGGTTGGCAGCAATAGGGTAGGTGAAATCCATGTCTTGAATTAAGGTGTGTACCGATCTTTGTCTTTCGCCTCCCCTAGACTTACCTTGCTGCCCCACTAATGCAGAACTTGTCACGCTTGATGGGACACTTCATCAGTGGGGTTCCTGGGAGCTGCTATCATATCCTAACTCCTAATGGAAAGCATAGTGATGCATATCATGTGACATCACCTTCTCTAGGGGCTTGCACTTCCACCATGCCACTCTCTTTTTGACACGATGGAAAGCTCCTACACCGTGTGCATATTCATGTCAGTTAGCTGGAAAGTCCGAACGTTATCTCTGCTACATTTTGATTCATAAGAGAACCTAGCCATTGCGCTTGTCTTTTTAGCGCTTTCTTTCAGCCCTACCGATACACAAGTTTTCTACCACACACATGTATTTTTTTTCTTTGTGTTCCATCTCTTCTCTCTTGATAAATGGGGGCGACTAAACAACATTGGCTCCACCCGGGGGCGACCTTGCTTCAAGCTCTTTGAGGGTAGAGAATCTCACGGACCTTTTCACTGCCGCCCATCAAAATGGGAAGCTCCTCAGCGTTTGATGATGAATCAAACCGAAACACTTAAACATAAATATAAAATGGAAAATATTTACAAAATGAGGTATATGTACAATGAGTCATTGAGGCCCCTTTTTAGGATTTGGAAGTAAGGTTTCAAAAACTTCCCATTCCACGAGCACTTAGATCAAATCAACTTCCAAATTTTCCAATAAAAGAGTATTGTTTCCATTTACCTTGTAATCTTGAATGAGTCCAGAACCACAAGGGGTTGAACACCATATTTACCATATACGCTCTCCTGACATCCATCTTAGAACACCGGGTCCACCCTTTTGCATTTCTTTATTTTTCACGTGTTGATCGAACAAGTCTTTCATCTTCTCTTGGTATTCGATAACTTTGTTGTTCACTTGTTTGAGTTTCCGTCCAACTCGACAGTGGTTCATCACTCGGTTAAGTCATTGGTACTCTTCTTTGTTGTCTTGGAGAAACGGCAATAAGTAAGACAGCTTGGATTACCGAAAACCTCTTTGCTCGGCCATAGACTAGTTCATAAGGAGACTTACACCGCAGATCTTACTAGTAATGCGGTTCGCCCGAGTCTGGTACAATAGAATCCCGAGTTCTTCGAATTTTACTTATAGCCTTTTCAATGCCCTTACTAAGATTTTTTCGAAAGATTCCGCAAGCCCATTCCTCTGGGGTAATAGGCATGCAGATACTGAGAAGTGATATTATACTGTGGCGAGAAGTTAATGAACTGGTGGTTGAAAGTTTGAGTGTTGTCTGTGACAATCTTAGCGACATCCAAACCATGATATGATATTCTCCTCCACATAAACGATCCTGGCTGCATCAGTGGCATTTCTTATGAGGTATTTCCTCTACCCATTTAGTGATAGTCGATGGTAGTGAGAGATCCACTTATGCGACCACTTGATGCGGGATGAATCTCTGCGATAAAGTCAATACTGCTATTTCGAAAAGGTTCTTTGATGTACTAGTATCATTGTCGGGGGAGCGAACTATTTTTACGCCGAACCTTTGGAATTTTCGGACGCACGGACCTAAGTATGCATCTCCAAAAATGGGACGAGAAAAGCCAACCTTCGGTATCTTATGTGTCGTGGACATGATTATGTGCCTCCCCCACAAACGCCTTCGTGAAACTCAACCATGACTTCCTCCACCTCGACTGCGTAAGACATGGGAGCGGGATTCCTAAAGGGTCCTTCTAGTATAGTTGGCCATTTGCTACAATGTATTCTGATTTCAAACCAGTACGATACTTTCCTTTGTCAAAGTTTAGGGAAGCACGAGAGTTAAGAGATATTCTACAATATCTTTGTACCAAGTGTTGAGTAGGAATTTCATGTGCATTTTGTCTTGTGGTTTCTATTTCGAGTTTTTCCTCCGCACCTTGGGCGCCTCTACTGCTCCTTCCATGGATATGATTATGCTAAGCTTGACAATTTGACTACGACAAGATTTTTCTAGCCACCCAATCCTTTGATGAGCCGTGGGTCAAATGTCCGGTTTGTATTCTTAAATCTTGGGAAATCAATTTGCCTCTCTTGCCTTCACTATATCCCTAGATCAAAATTTCTTTCGTCATGGCTATGGGAAAAAAAAAGTGATTATGAGGCTGCAGCACATACATTCAAAAATTTCTCGAGAACTTAACTTGAGAACTGTCACCTTTTGCTTCTCACAGAATATTATATTTTAGCTTTGTGTCTCACATTACACGACTAAAAAAGGAAATGTAGGTTGCTCATACCCATCTACATTCATACACTTCATCTTTACTTGTGTGTGTGGAAGACACGAGGGAGAAGAAAATCATAAATGGTGACTATGCCAGGCCACGGTCACATGACCACTTCTACAAAAGCATGTTGATCCTATTGAATGCCTCCCGTGACTCTAAGGTCCATTTCACTTCATTGTTTTCACGAGCATCTGCAACGTGATATGCCAACTATCTCGGCATAGTTCGGGATAAACCTCCTTAGGAAGTTATGCATCCCAAGAGCACGAGATTTCCTTTTTATTTCGGGAGTAATGATATTCCATTGATTTGCACTACCCTTTTAGGGTCAATTTTCACCTTCCTATATTACAATGTATCCCAATAATTTTCCTTCCTTTCGAAAACACTGGATTTTACGAGGATTAAGTGATAGACCATACACCATGGCCCACTTCTTGAAGGTCTAGCGCAAATGCTCGATGTTACCGGAGCATCGTTCTTCAAAAACATGGTGATATCATCCGGATATATCACCGATTTCATCATGTTCTCTGACAAAAGTGATATCCATCGCTCACTTCAGAGAAGTAGCTCCTTTTGCATTTATGAGACCGAATGGAATTTGAGCATACATGAACGTTCCCCATGGTGTAGTGAATGCCGTATTCTTTTGATATTCATGGAGAACGACCCTTGGCTATAACTGAAGAAGCCATCCATCATCGACATCCCAGGTGAGTTTCCTGCAGCCAACGATATGTGGTCCATCTTGGGGAGGGATAGTTATCTTTGAGAGATACCTGATACCAGGGCTTCGGAAATCTACACACGGCCTTATTTCCATGTTCCTTTTATAGTAGGGACCAGTTGGCCACCCAATCCACGAATATCTCAAGGGGACTATGATCTTAGCCTTCAACAAATTTTTTGTTCTTTTTCAATGGAGGGTAGCAACAATGGATTAATTTGTCTCGGTTTGCTATGAGGCTTAGCATCCCCTCTCGGCGAAGATCTTATGTTGTATGACTTCCATCAAACGTTTTCAAGTCTTGGTATGACAGAGAAAACATCTATGTAAGATTGAAATAATTGACATTGATCTTTTATGTTCTCTAAGATTCTTAGATAGCTTTTGTTTCGAATCACCTCTGTTCCAATACCCCCATATCATCCACAGTCTTCTTGGGTCAATTTTTAAGTTGATCGGATATCATTCTTGTCCAACAGCTCTCTCCAAGGGAACAAGGCCTGCGGGGATGACATTCCTTTAAATTGCGATTACCAATGTTACACCACTATCTCTTCTCCCACTTATTCGAGTTGCTCTTTAGGTTCTCCTTCACGGCATCGATAACTAGGTTAAAGAATTCTTTGAAAGGCCTCTGTGAAGTGTTTGACTATCCTTGTCCTCAAACACTTTCCGGTGTTTGACGTTATCAGGATAGAGGGACGATAACATACTTCAACCTCATATGCGAGTGGAGTTCTGTGGTGGACGAAAATTGCTTGGCACATAATAGCAGAAAGAATTAACCATCCCATTATGATCTCTCGGCATGAATTGTATTCAAAAGCTAGGAAGAAATACTCCACTAGATCCCATACTTCATTCTGTAAGCTCTTAGCCAAGGGTGTGCTTTGGCATTGATTCTTGATTTTCCTTACCACCGGCTACGAATCTCCGAGGACTTTGAGGCTGCGAATATTCATGTTCGTAGGCCCAATACGTAGCCCCAAGAGGCAGGTGCTTCACAACATTGGTGTCTAGGTAAGAATGATTTATCCACCTAATCCGACATTAATTTTATCAATCCGGGAGCATATCCTTTCAAGGCAACGCGCAAGGTATATGCGGGAACAAACTTACATGTCTGTCTTAAACCAAGGGTTTATAATCAAGGTTCAAAAAATTGTCGTGAGATTAAAATCAAATCTTTTGAACTTCAAAAATCTTAACGATGAAATAATAATAGCAACCATAACAAAGAAACAATCCACACACACACGGACGCGGCACACCTAATCGGAAGAGCGAGACTGACTCTTACGATCGGAGCTCGTTAGTCATGAACACTTAGAACAACAAACTAAGTAATTTATTAATACGTAAGATGCGGTTAATATCATTTCGGGAACCCCCATTTACGGAACAATATCCATTTTATACACGGCACGAAAGAATAATAGATCTCCCTGAACGTAGGCAATCACGCATTGATACACATCGGTTGGAACAGCACAAACATGGATGTCGGGATAGAACAAGGGGCAGAATAGGCCCGAGGAATCATGACTCAGTACGATCTCCCTATGTTGGCCAGTTACCAAATGCATTTGCTGCTTCTTGGAGCGAGGAGTTCACATTCTCCAAGCTACGATCAAGCACATATTTTAGTGCATAAATAGGTAAGACTCCGTGAATTTACTTCATTAATTAAAATATTCTAGTTGGACAAGTTAGGGGGTATTTACCTCATAAGGTTTAACATAGCAAATGTAGGTAATTAAACACAAGGGGTCAAAAAGGATGATAAAAATGGTCGAGAAAATTAGCCAAATTTAATTGCCAACATGTCACAACTAGCCTTGCATGTCCTCATGCGATGCAGCACGCCTCTGTAGGTCTAGGTTACGCAAGGCGTAGCTTCATGAAGCCCGGCAAGATCATACTCTAAAGCCATCTACTGTCCCGAACTTTAAATCCATCGAAAAGAGAACTTCTTTTTCACACCAATCTGCTTTAAGGAACATTGTACATTGGGGTGTAAACACGCATGCCTGACAAATAACGGAATCTTTTTGAAACCAAAGCCCCATCACGGATCCCACATGTTTTTGAACACATGCCACATAACTAGGTACTGCGGTGAGTACTCACTTGCATAAAGTTAGGTGCCCAAAGGCTCATTCCCCGGACGGTTGTTGGTGACATCATCCACCTTCTCGACAACAAACAAGGGCCTCGCTTTTGAAAAACGATTAATTGATTAATACAAGGTCGAGCACACCTTTGTGTCCTCGGCATTCTATCTCTGTTCTCATGCAAATTTCAAAAAGGCATGGTGTTTATTGTACATTGTATCGGCCTCTCATGTTCTCCTCTTACTATAAATGGCTTTGTAACTGTTAGACTCAAAAGTGTTATAAGCCTTCTACCAATGAATTTGATTGAAAGCATAAGAGGTAGAGATAGCCTAAAATGGATGTCCCCTACATACGAGGCAGTTAAATCTGTCCGGATAGCAGTCCACCCATGTAGGTAAAATTCACACATCGGATATTTGAGTTGGCATCATGATTCCTCATGATTCGAATTGTACATCTTCTCTTTCTCATCGACCTTGTTTTTTATGCTTTCCATGCGGAATAAAAGAAAACATTCATGAAAGAATAAAGAATAACAAGAAGCGAGGATGACATGCCATCACCTCTTGCACCGAATTGAGCATCTATTCCTTATCATCTTTCGGTTCAACACTTTTTTCTCGTACTCTGTCTTGAGTTGCTGTCGCATGCCTTAATCTCATAACATACGCTCACTCGGCTTATATCCGAAGACGGTTGTGGAGGCTCTCTCCTCGATTATTTTGACCTCATTCTTATCTTGAACGCATTAGCTTCACGTCTATAATTCGTCCCATTAAGGCATACTCTTTGGCTTCAAACAATTGTTGATCGGAGTGCATTTGAGTTCCTCCTTCAACACGGCGACTTTGATTTCTAGCTCACCGCTTGTACTTGTTTATTCGTTTACGCATCTGTGCACTTTCACTTCTCAAATCCTTTACCTCCATATTGAGCCGCATTATTTCCTTAAACCATTGGTATCTACGTTTGATGGGAAGTCTTCGTTGTCCACATAGCTCTACCTCTTCTTGCTTGACCTATGTTTCTTCGCCTCGGCGATTGGAGGTAAATCCCTTGGAACTGCCTCTTGTCGATATTGATCAGTCCAACCTCCTCTTCACATTCTTCATACATTATTACTTGCTTCACTCTTTTCACACCTAAGTGCTCCGGTGGTCCATTCGTCGGGACCTCTCTGCTTGGTCTCTGCTCTTCCTGTGGCCATTCTCTCATCATGTACATTCTCCACGACCGGTGGCCCGGCCAGTGAATGCTCACGATGATATGCCCTGTGGGGCCTCTTGGGTCGTGGTATTGTTTTTAAATTGACATAGGAATGGAAAAATCTTCTGCCTTTTTAGCAGGAATGAGTTATGTCCCTTGGAAGAAATACGGGAATTGGAACAAATCCTCTACATTCAGCCACGAGGTCGATGTTGGTTCTTGTGGGGGGGCGATGTCGACCTCACCTTGGTATCCGTCATTCCCTCCCGGGCGTTTCTCACCGAGGTCGAGTGGTCACGACTTCTTCTTCATTCGGATTACCCTCCTCCATTGGTTCCATGTTGACGGGGAGATCACGTAAAGTGGCCTGGTCGCAATGTCAGCAGTGGCCTCTTTCATTTGTTTGGCTGTGGGTTTACCTTGGTCCCATCGCAGTATCTCGGCCCTCAGCGACTCGGTGGATGAGGCTGGTTCTTGTGGGGCAGCCTCGGCTATGGGTGCTAGTGGGTATCTGCAGCAGCTTCCATCGATTCCATGAGTTCGGCTCGCTCTTGGGGGCTGATCTCTTCTTCACACTCTTCGGTCTCCATTTCCATCTCTTCCACGGCTCCCTCTGATCAATGTAATCATCATCCTCTACATCTTCCTGCATGGCTTCATCCTCTTTTGTAGAAACCAGGTTCTATTACCGCTTCCAACAGCGAGTACGCTTCTGTTCCTCCTCTGTGTAATTAAGCTCATTCCAGGGTCCCAGGATATTACCAGTGGAATTCATTACTAACAACTAGGGCAAGCTTATGGTGAAGATAGAAATGCCAACTTTATCGCGCCCCAGAAACTAAATTTTCCATCAAATGAAGAGCTCTTAACGAGAAAAATAGGGCGCATTCATTGAAAAAGCCTAAACGTGAAATCGCAAGTGACCAATATGCGGAGACGTATTTGAAGATAGTAGAATATCTTTGCCCATTTCATATACTTTATAACAACCTATACAACTCTCACTGAATGAGGGTAATGATTACTGTCATATCCCCGACCCTTCCTACGCCTTACTTTCTCCGGCTCGAAAGGCTTGACGATTCAGAGAAGGTGTTACTCCTTGAAAACAGCGTTCTCACTTCTTCAAACCGTCCAACGACTTAACGAAAGGTTTCTTGTCATGGAGATTTTGACTCCACGAACCCGAAACTCCTTCTTCCATTCAATGCAATTCCATCGCCATTCTTCATCCCATGTTCAACTTTGTCAAAATAAACATCACCCTGCATTTTCAAATACTTGTATACCTCCCAGGAGATTACTCTGAATTCTCGTTGAATCATCGGGTTCATGTCGCATAGGAGTGAGCCACCCATTGCTACTGGTAGGTAGGCAAGCGCTCTGATTAGGCGCGGAGAGAGTGATAGAACTCCAAAGCTTGTTAGCAACTAAAATAACATCATAGCCACTTTTGAATATAATGGATAAACGGTACTAAAATAAGCTTGGGAGTAACTTCAGCATATTATGGGTAATGCTGATAGATATTCTCATGATTTAATGCGGCATGTTCGGAGGTAGTGATATGACTTTTGTGTACAAGTACGCATTCAACTCATACGGTATGATTCTGTTTTTGAAATCATTAAATTTGGTTAGGTAGAATGCATTATTATCTCCATTGCCTTTACGAAGTACCATCATTAATTATGATGGTTCCACTCCCCCAACTAAATAGCGGCCATCATACCAGGTTTGACCATGCTGGAATATTTAATTAAATCCATAAAATCATGACATACTTGCAGACTTACCTTAAAGTGGGTAAGCGTGATATCCGTATTAGTATCGGCACTAACCAAATGCTTGATGATAGATACGCAAATGATAGCAAATGCAAATATGATGAAATGTCTGCTTATTTCACGAATGCTTGGCCTTCTGAATGCCAAACTTCTGAATACTTAGCGGCCTCTAGATATGCATGATTCTGGAAAGTAACAACAATTCGATATGAAAGCCACGTTCAGAATTAACAATAATTCTGCGAATGCCAATACTTGATAACAACAACACAGTATAGGCATACAATGATGCCACTTCCTTTAAGTACTTGAAATCATCGATTATGGCTATAACTTTGGAGTAACAACATCAAAGCGGTGTAAACAACTTCAAGTACCGTCGCCTGAGTAACAACAATTTCTGATAACCGCGATTCACAGAATGCGCAAACAACTTGATATCAACGACTCTGAGTAACAATAGTTAAATCGCAGCATTAGTAAAACAAAATATATAAACCTTTGATGGAAGTAACCATAGATGTTACTTCCCCTCTGGCCTTATATTTCTTTATTATTTACAAAAATACGAACAGAAACCAAGTAATAACCACATATTATCATCATTTTATTTTATTTTTTATTTTTTTATTTTTAAGGAAGAGTAAATTGTCTCTCTTTTTATTGCTCATTAAGTCAATTTGAATTTGAAAGGGTTTTGACAAAGGCATCTTTGCATTTCGGGCCCGATGAGTATAATTTTAAGGCGGTGTCCATTTGCAAAAAACGTGGTATGATTCTCCTTGATTGTAATTAATCTAAATTGTTCCATTGTCGAACATGCTGCATCTACTTGGTATAGTCCCATCCGGTGAGTGCGAGCTTACCTTTGAAAGTCACTTAAATCGGGAAGTCATACGATAATGCCCAATCTCCCTCTTAAATACCTTAGTTTTGATGAATTTATCATGCCATTTCATTCTCTGTTGAACGATGTGTAGCTCTTTAGACCATTCTTGATCGAATCTCGTCTAAATCATTTGGATTTGTTCCGGAGTTAGTGTTCACATTAGCCACGGTAGATCTAAGCCTACTTCTAAATTTGTTCTAAGTAGTACCTAATTTCAAATTCTACCGAGAAACAAGGGTAATTTCACATAAACTAATTCAAATGGAGAGAACCCGGTTATTAATTACTATTGTATGTCTTCTATGGCTTATAAACACGGAAATTTTGTACTGATCTCGGCGATGACTTGCTCTTTGTCTTAGTTAAGATATTTTCCAATAACATTTTTGTACTCTCTACTTGCCCATTTTCTGTGGATGATGAAGTGGACCTCTATGTTTAAAACCACATTTTCTTCATCAATTTCTCTATGATACAAGTGTGAGCTGTGATCCTCCGTCGATACAATTTCTCTTGGAGTCCGTCTCTTGGGAACAAAGATTTCTTCAAAAAGGAGAGTACGCACTACTTGCTCTGTTAGCCTCTCATGGTACTCTAGCTTTCCACCCATTTCGTTACATAATCATTTCCAGCTAGGATGTAGGCTTTTACGATGAAGGTGGGTTAAAGGGTCCATGAAATCGATATGTTATTTCTCAAATGGTTCAAGGACTATCTGGGGTTGAAGAGAGCCATTTCATCTGCTCTCCTAGGTTGGCATCTGTAACTATCCTGCCGAATATAATCGGCTACAAAGATGGAGGGAGCCGACCCTTCCTCCCACTGTACAGCCTTATGACCTGTCCTTTTGTGGCAAAATGTCACATCACAGCATCAATAAATATGACCTTTAAGATTCATAAATATCATCGCACACATACACGCAATGCATAGATATAACAGGTGTCAACAACATGGAAGATATCACGCCATCCATGAATATCGAGTACATCGATTGAATGATCTTCCTTTTCTCCTTATAGGACAAGTGACGAGCACCTCATATGAATAATTAACTAATATTTGTCTACAAATTATTACTTGAGAAATTGCAAAAAGATACTCATCGGGGGTATTTTCAGGCGGTGTATTCTTACCATCATGTTCTATCCTAGATAAGAAATCTTCAACCACATTGTCTTTCCATGGTTTATCTACTATAGTGATATCAAATTCTACCTTAGTAGCAAAAACCATCTTGTAACACAACCAGGGAGTAACAAGTTTGTTCATTAAATACATTAGGCTGTAGTCGGTGTGCACAAAAGTAGAATAGCTGGTAATATAATGTGCAGAACTTGTTGATGGCATAAACAAAAACAAGGAACTCTTTCTCGATCCAGGTAGTTTAATTCGAGCGGGGGCCAAATTCTTACTAACATAGTAGGCTAAGTAAGCTAATTTATCCTCTTGCGTACGATCTTTTCCTAAAATTGTGTGTTTGGAAGCATCCGTATGAATATAGAATGCTAGCCCAATAGTCCTCTAGAATGTCCAATTTCAGTTCATTGCCTTTCTTGTGAAACATATCTGATCCTTCACGACCACAAAAATTAGAATGCTGTCGGTAATTGAAATAGTGGGTGTACTTTCACTTTTGCAAAATTTTCTATGAAACGCCTATATGCCAGCCTGACCAATGAAACTTCCGTAGCCACGTAGGTGTTTTGGAAGTGTTGAAAAGTGCGGATACCTTTATTTTGCTCGGTCCATCCTGATTCCTTGACCAAAAGCAAATTTCCCAAGAACAATTCCATTTTCCATCATCATGTGGCATTTTCTGTACTCAAGGAGGGCATGCGCTTGTATACATCTTTCAAGAACTTTTTCTAAATTTTTCCTTCCTTTAAGAATGAGTCCCAGCAACGGGTGAAATTAATCCCGTAACAATTTTCAACACCATCATCTACTGATCAGAGAAAATTCGATTTCCCTGCGAATATTTGCGGGGGCGTTACGAGCCAAAAAGGAAAGGACCGTATGAGAATGTTCACGAGGGCATGTAAGTGGTAACTGTCACGGTCCTCGAGTAATCTAGATTAATTCCATATCCTAAAACCATCCGGAAATGAGAAAAAATTTCTTGCCGAAACATATTATCTAAAACTTTAGTCGATAAATGGTAAGAGCAGGTCCTTTGCGTTTACCTTATTTTAACTCTCGATAATCCATGCGGAATCGCATACATTTACCATTGTTCTTAGGGACCATTAAAAATGGTGAAACCCATTGGCTATGCGAGATAGGGTAGATAAAATACACATCCAATAATTTACGGAAGCTCTTATTTCACATTGTTTTTCAATGCAGATTCATCCTTCTGCGAGGTTGTCTTATAAGACTACAATCTTCCTTGATATATATGCTGTGATGGGTGCATAAGTTGGTAGGGATCCCTTCATCTTCTGAATAATCTCCAATAGCTTCCTTATGCTTCTAAAGAACATCTCTTAATTTCTTCTTCTAGGATGCAGCGGAGACCGGATTAATCTTCGAGTTTTCCGGGATTCTATCTCCACTTGAACACTTTCATGAGGTGCATACGACATCTTCCTCTGTTCTTAAGTTGTTTCTTGAGTTTCACGGCTTAGGATGGATTCTAAGACGTCTTCCTTTGACTGCGAAGTCGACCAGGGAGGATTTTCATGAAGGAAGCTAATCACGTCATCTTACGATTCCATATTCAAATGAAAGAACTGCCCAGATAGTAGGCAGTATCACTTCTTTGTCTTCGACCTCTACCATAGATACAACCTTCTTGCCACTGCGACTTTTGAGTGCATCTAGTTCTACGAATTGGGTATAGTACCAAGTTCTTGGTGTTGTACTTGCATTAGAGATAACCATATTTCATGAACCGCACAATATAAACGTACGTAGTAGCCGGCCATGGCCTACCCGGAATCGAGGGTGGAAACCACCCCTCTGATTGTCCTTGTATGCGATACCCGGGGGAAATCTCGGGGTAATGCCATGCATCTACTAAAATTGTCATGTCCTCAACTTCCCTACGGAGTTTATTTGTAGATCGATCTGCCAATTCCAACCTTGTAGGTGTATGCTTCAAATTTTGAAGGCCTAATATTTTTATGGTTTCGGTGGTGATGACATTGATGGCGACACCAGGGTCTGACACATTTGGAATATCTACCCCATTAATTTGTCTTGTCAAATAGGGTTCTTTGGATCTCCATATTTCACTTTGGTATTGATTTTCCCATCATGAAGTCCGATAATTTTCCCATAACATGTATAGTGAGAGGTCCTTAGTTTTCTTCACGGGTTTCTTTGAACAATATTCCTAAGATTCTTTTCATAAATTGGCACATCCTTCATGGCTTATATGATGGAATTTTAACAAATAAATTCTTTAGCAATTCTCCTAATAAATCAAATTCGGCTTGTGGCCTTGGTTTGCTCATAATCAATCTCTGGGTATTGGAGTGGTTCAGATTGATGTTGTTTTACGGGAAGGCATCTAGTTTTCTGAGTTTGTTTTTGGCTCTCTGTTAGTCGGTGTGCCTCCTCTCTCTTCATTATCAATTTGTTCAATGATATTTGGAGGTTTGGTCATTGGTAATACGACACGATCGTAAATTCATTTCATACGATTCTACTGATAGAGATACTATACGAAGGCGGGTTATGAACATCGGCTTGATGGGCTCCTTTATTATTGGGATTAGGGTTAGAGGCTGCATTGGAAGGCGAGGATGGATAAGTGCGATTACTAGGAGGCACATTGGAGGGTAATTGGAGTTGGCATTGTGGCATGCGGTGATTTCTAAGGGTCCTCACCAATTTGGAGCCCATGAGCAGGCTCATCGAAGCAGATTCCATTGCTACCACGGTGGGTCTTGGTATTTAAGCCTATAGGGGGACAAGGCATAGTTTTGAGGATTCATGTTGTAATTATTGAAATGCGAGATGGATGCGGGTACATACATTGATTTCATGGGTGGTCGGAGTTGCCACGTCTTCTTGGCACCCATAAGGTACAATTTCTCCATGTCCTCCACTGCCCCTTGAAAGCAGCTTTCGGAGCCCGAGAGGGCATGAGCTTGTCACATGGTTGATTCCACAAATGTCACATTTTTCTATGGAATTTAATGGGGCATTCCTTTCCGGATGATTCTTCTTGCACTTCGGGTAAAATATTGCCATAGTCCTATCTAGTTCTAGGCACATGCCTTTTACTTGCAAAGTGTCCATTTGTGTTGACGAAGTCTTGAGGATATATGTCAGCAAAAGTTTGTCTAGCGAGTTCCAATTTTGCTTTAAATAACACCCCCACCGGACCAGCACCTGCGATGGATCCGTTTGATCGGTTTCTTGCAAGCCCCCTCGAGAGCCTTTGGATACAAAAATCGCAAACACCTTCAAAGTTCTGGATATGTCTCACTTTCCCACGATGACTAGCAATTCCATTGAGTCCTCTGGAAAGGATCGAAGGAGGATAACCTTCAAAATTTCCTTATCCGAGATCGAGAATGACGCCTCTTGTAAAGTACTTAAGCCTCTCACAATCTTCCAAAGTTCATCTTATTTTGTGTAGCTTGAAAATTTCCTCCTTAGCTGATGCAGGATTTGCGGTAATCTTGGTACTTTTCTGAAAAGATACATATCATCCCATGTGGAAATGGATTTTTTTCCAAAGCCCATAAACCATCGTAGAACCATCCCTTTTAGTGTAGAAAGGAAAAATATTTGGGGATTACGGGCATGCATTCGTGTAATCATACCCCGACACACTATGTCGAGCTCTCAAATAAAATGTGTCAAGATCTCGAAACAAGCCCATGGAATTCGATGGGGGCGCAATGGGATGGGCTTTGTGGCGTGCCGACTCCCCGATTCCCAATGGAAAATTCAATAGTGGAGGTTGTGGGAACCATAAATATCTTCCAATAATCGTTGGGGATTTCAACGAACTCTGTGGAGGATGGTCGGGGACTCACTCACTGCGGGACGCGAGTTGCTTTGATAGCACTTCCTCTCTTAGGCAATGCAATATCCCCTCATTTCTTCTTCCTATGTCTGATGGTTCAATCCCTCGACTGCTACGGCTTCCTTTCCCTTCTTGAAGCTGATCGACTCGTCGATGTTCTACTTGCGATTTCTTCCTCTGCTATTACTAGCGCAAGATCCCCTCTCGGTCCGGTCTCTCGGTGTTCAGCACGCGCTGTGGAGGGGACACGATGGCCTCAATCACCAAAGAGGACACCATGGTGCCGCAGCACAGTTTGATCCTTGTTGTCCTCGAACTTTTACTCTCTGGCCACGGCCTTGCTGAGGCTGTGAAGATGCTTCGACTCGCCTTTTTCTATATGTCTGTTGAATATAAGTTTTCTTCCCGGTCTGGTCTTCCCCTTTTTGGGGCTCTTACTCGCCCTCTCATTTGGTTCTTTGTTCGTAAAATTGGTATGACGGAAGATGCATTGTGAACCTACAATGCTCCAATATTGTAGTAAGGTGTCGAAATACCATTCCTTCCCCAAGATAAAAGAGTTCACAAAAAAAAAAAAAAAACACGGCGAGAACAAAAAGCTAGGGTTTCGGGCCGGACGGGGCAACACGAACTCCTCCCTCCACGGGACAAGAACCAAAACAACACAATCCCGAAGGAGCTAATACTCCCAAGATACGTAGCGGGGATCGAAGACTCCTCCCTCTCCGGAGTAAAAAAGCTAAGGTTTCCCCACCAAAGAAAACATACGAAAGTTAAAGAAATAACTCCACTCGGGGCACGGAGCGGGCGTCAAAAAGACTCCTCCCCTCCCCGGGAAAAGAGAAGATGGCCCTTAATCAAAACGAGAAATAGAAATAAACAAACCAAAATCCAACCTACCACTCAAGACACAAAGTAGAGTGAAAGCTCGATCTCTCCCAAGGCAGAAGATTGACCTACAGTTGATTTGAATCATTGCTTGCACCTTGTTAGCCTCCTGGCAATGACACCAAAATTTTGGTGTCCGGGTAAGAATGATTTATCCCCACCTAATTTGACATTAATCTTATCAATCCTACAGAATGTATCCTTTCAAGGCAATGCGCAAGGCATATGCGACAAACACATAATCTGTCTTAACCGAGGTTTATAATCAAGGCTCAAACATTCTTTGTGAGATTAAATCCAAATCTTTTGAACTTCAAAACAATCTTGATGAAAATAATAAAGCCGCCATAACAAAAACAATCCACACACACGCGGATACAACACACGATCGGAAAATTATGACCTCTCTCCCAAATCGAGCCTAAATTGAATCACGAAGACGCCCAGAACAACAAAAATAAAAGTACTTTATTAATCGCCAAAGATGTGATTACAATATCCTTTCGCAGGGGCTCCCCCATTTACGGGGAACAATATCCATTTTATACACAACGCGTGAGAATAACGGATCTCACTGAACGTGGTAATCACGCATTCGAAATACACATCGGTTGAACAGCACAAACATCAAATGTCAGGATAGAACAAGGGGCCAGAGAATAGGCCCGGGGGTGTGACTCACCTTTCTGCCTGATCTCCCTATAGTTGAAATTTATTTACCAAATACATTGCAAGCCATTTGGAGTGAGGGTTCATGTTCTCCAAACTACGATCGAACACATATCTTAGTGCGCAAATAGGTAGGACTCAGGTGAATTTACTTCATTAATTAAAATATTCCAATTGGAAAAGTTAGGGGTATTTACCTCATAAATTTAGCATAGAAAATGTAGGTAATTAAACATAAAAGGGTCAAAAGGATGATAAAAATGGTCGGAAAGGTAGCCAAATTTAGTGCCCTTGCATACTGCATACATTTTTTGTAGCTTATTATAATTTGAAATAAAAGTAATAATTGTCCAGCATGGTGATATTAGAAGGACTCGGCTCATTTCCCTCCTTGGATTACCCCATCAAAACAGAGTCATATTCCCCTCTCTCCATTACTTACCAGAGACTGTTGACCTCGAAAGTTGAATGTTGGTTCTGTAAAAAATATTCATCCTCCTTGAGAATCGGATAGGGAAAATCTCCTCCTTGCTATATACGGGAATTGATTGAACCATCGAATTCGTCACCATATTCAAAATACGGATTCGATATAACCTCCTTTATTGTCTATCGAATGCGGGATAGTAGCATAAGTGAGGTCAGTTAATTGACCACACTATCTTATTCCCCCATGACACAGACGAAAAAATCCCAAATCGGGCTAGGATATCAACAACCACGATGTCCATGACGACACTTTTGGTCGGGATCTAAGCCAGGATTCACCACCAAGTCAGCAATCATTCCAAAACATTTTGACCTTTTGGAGTCAAGGGAATATAGGTATTTTTGTGGGTGGGTAATTTGTAATCCTAGTTGTTCCATGACTAAGTATGAATTGTGTGAAGTCCCCTAAGTCCAACATGCAATTCCCAGCCACAACAATAGATCATGAATGACTAGGGATACATAAAATGGTGAGGTTGATGAGTCCAACTCTTCCACATGTGGGCCAAAAACTACCATAGGTCTTTCCTCCTGAGTTTAGACTATCGGAGGAGGAAGGGCTACTCCTTGGGGGAGCATAAGTGAGACACGAGCTTTGTAAGAGAGGCTACTTTGAAATCTCGACTAGGGGACAACGGGGATTTTTCACTTTCTCTAACTCTTTTGGAGGTTCAGCGATTGGGTTTTTCTCTTTCCAGGATGACTTCTTTAGGTGGGACAGTGTAGCTTTGCCAATTTGGTGAGGTATCTTTTGGACCTAAAGGAGGTTCGGGAGCTAACTTGGATGAAGAAGGAATTAAGTAAGCTTTTTGATGCAGAGATCTCTTCCTCGGGATTTTTTACCTTTGTTGTCAACTGCCGGGGAACCGGCTCTTTTGAAGGTGATTCTTCTCTTTGATCACGCATCACAGTCCTCTTTCTAGAAGATTGGAGATTGTACTTCTTGTGTGATGAGCTTGCATGAAGTCCATAGACTACACATAATAGTTGATGATGCTCTCTTGGATCTTGGTACTTTCTCTTCTTCATCTTCTCGTATAGTAAACTCTACCTCTTCTCCTTATGAGTAAACAAGATCTTGGTTGTCTTGGCCATGGGGAGACATCTTCGGGATTGGACCTTCCATTTGTCCTTACAAATAGAGAGGAATCTATATATGGGTCTTGTTGTTCTTTCTTGTCTCTTTGTAGTATGCGAGGTGGTTTTCGATAGTGTGGGTTGTATCCCCTATTAGGAGCGGCTGAGTCGGCCCAGAAACCTTCAATGGCACTTAGCTCTAGTTTCACCAATGAGATTTTCTTTATCATCTTATTCATTTTCTTTGATATTTATAATTTCTTTCCTTCCCTTTCTAGGATTTTGAAGAGGAAGCCTCTTATTTACCTTTTCTTCTAAAATCATGGTCTATTCTTCCTTTGGATTTTTTTCCCGTAGAAGAAAATTTGACTTCATACAATGCATGATCTTGGGCCTGCGTCCGGTGATGTAGATTTTCCTTTCACTAAATTAAACCCAAATTCTGATTCAAAAGCTCTAAAAAACTATCTTGGCCTTTTTAAAGTTTCATATCAATAAAATTGGTTATTATACAACATTCCAGAATCTCTTAAATGCATTAATCACATCTTTATTGTCATCTCTTCTTCAAGGCATTGGTCTTGTAAGAATATAGCCATGATCTCTCTTCTCCCCCAACTTTCATGTGAAATAAATTCTCCATCTCCTCGGTGGTGATGGTGTGAGTCATCAGGAGTTTGAACCACTTTGAGCCTCTCCATCAAAGATTGGATGAAGAGCCTCAAAACCACATCCCGTGTTCCACATTGAAATTCTCGGCAAAAGCAGAAATATTCAATATGCTTTTGGTAGCCTGTTGTCTTCACGGTGAACAGGCCAAGGCTTCCATGTAGTCTTGAGCATATCATTTCAGAACAGTGATACGAGAGGAGCATATTTTTCGGAGGTAAAAATCTAGGAAAAGCCGCTGGAGGTGGTGGATTCTGATTTTGATGAATGATGATGGCAACATGTATGTCTTTGGATGGTGGCTTGAAAGAATATGTGAAAAAACAAAGTCTAGGGAATGGTAACTTGCCCGGCCTCTTCCTTCGGGAGTAGGATGGGGACCCCGGATGTATTCTGGTTTTGCTTCTACTTTATCTTGATCCTCTAAAATAGTTATCACAGGGGTATTTCTTCTCGGGCGGTGGAGGCAGGAGACCTTAGCTTGGGGATTCTTGAGGCGAGGGTGAAGGTCTTCTAGTGAAAATCTGAATATGTAATTTGAGCGCTTTCTGCTTTAAATTTTGTGGAATCTGGTTTTCTTGATTGGAAACGAGAGGTGTTCTCCAATCGGGTATCAGGCCATGGAGTATCAGCTTGTGATAGCGAGGATTACCGAATGACTGACTTTAAAGAGTAGTGGAGTCACCAAGGTGAGGGATATACAAATCTCAACCCTTCCTGCTCACCTGATTTGAAGGGTGAATTAAATCATTCCAGGGAAAGGATTTACAACTTTGGTCCTCGGCAACAATGCCAAAAATATGTTGTAACTCCTAGAGACAACCCTGAGTTGCTAAAGACCAGTGCCTAGGACATCTTAAACACAAGAGGATTTAAAAGGTATTTTTCATACTGATAGGGGGGGTTCCTCTTATTATGAAATGATAGTTAATTTTTTTGGTATTGATCCAAGATATCAGAGAAAGAATTGATGGGAATGATATCTAGCTGTATAATCAAAAGAGCTACTCAAAATGGATCTAGAGCGGTTATGAGGAGAAACTGTTGAGAGCTAGGATGAATGTGAAAACAGTGAACAATTATAAGGATAAATGAAGACGATACACAAAGTAATAAAGTAAGGAAAACATCATAGCAAGGTAGGCTTATATTAACACAAGAATCCACCCTCCACTAATATTAGAAGAATATGACCTGTAAGTAGAACTTGAAACATGAATCACACCTCGAGCAATATATAAAATCTTATAGAAAGGTAAGACATGAGTACCATTTAAAATAAATTCACAAATAATAGATTCAACATTCGCATTCTGAAAGCTACGATAACAAAGAAATGATGCAAACACAATGAACATTAAATTGAGTCACTACCAAGAGAATACATATTATTCACATATATCAGTAGGGATCCATCACAACAACAGGTTAACTTTTATTACTCTCACGAAACAGGATCTTCAGATATACACTATGAGTGCACTTCAAAATTTACAAAAAGAGGCAATTTGCAAGCTACAAATTTTTCTTTAGAAAATCCGGAAACTGTTCTCGGTCTCTGATTTCATCTTTTATAGATTTTCAGTTGAGTTTTGAGAGAAGATATTCTATGAAACAAAATATTCCTTGAAGATATTTTCTGTTCCTAGTCTTAATCAAAAACCAAAAAAGATGATGAGGCAAAAAGACCTCTCATCTCATATAGAATGGTCTGACACAGACCCTAACTGAAACATAACAGTAAGTAAAATTTAAAGAGTGCATAGGGTGAAATCAAGATTTCACCCGATTTTACAATTCATAGAAAACAAAATTTAAACAGGCCGCGTGGGCCAAAACATGAGTTTCACTTGTTTGTATTTCGATGAGGTGTGCTTGATAACGGCGGGTGTGATCGAGATGATGACGGGGACGATCCCACTTTGCAACTAGAAGGGGGCGGCAGCTGCTGAGAAGAGGAGGATACCGGAGTATTAACATATTTGGTGCACTTTTTCCATGTGTTTTATCCAAGAGATGGCATAGTAGCAAAAGGTTTCAACCAAGGTCTAGATATCTGTGAGCTCAGTATAATCTACGCAGATGGCTAATAATTTCTTAACCTAGTAGAGGAGGAAGAACTCTTTTCTCAAAGCGGCTATTATTGTGTCTTCCTTCAGCCAGGCAGTCCTCTCCAGAGGTATGTCAGTATTATTCATGATGTTGGCCATTTTTTTCTCGTAAGTTGTTAGCTCCGAAAATGCAGATGTTTTTGGATGCCAGCATGACGGCATAATTGCTTCCACTAACTTACTCTACTCCTGGTCGAACTATTCAACTCCTCTTGAAATTGATTTTAGACAGCCCAACGCATTCGCATGAGTAGTCTCCTTCTCGATTACTCTTCTAACCTCCAACACCCTTCTGAAAGGGTCATTGATTCCCTGCGCGAGCAATTCCTCAGGGCCCAGCTCATCCAAGTACCGAATATACTTCTTAGCCATTGTAGCCTTTGCTTCCCCATCCGTGCGCCCTTCTTGTAGCTATACTCCAAACAAGCGAACAACAATCTTCTTATCGTCCATCAAGGTGAGGTAGTTCCAATGTTGTTGGACCTCTTCTATTATATGTGTCCAAATTAGACACCTAGCTTCCAAGAGTGTCATGTTACCTCTAATTCAAGCAGTTAAGTCCTTGATAGATTTATCCTATGCTTGCTTTTCTGCTTGAAATTTTTCGACTTCCTTCTGCATGGATGCTACCACCTTCTAATTTGCTACCAGTGCATTTTCCATTTCTTTTAACTTCTAGCGAGCTGTACGAGTTTCACTTTCTAATACCTTCAAATTGGATAGGGCTTTAGTAAGATTCTATGGGGTAGTTCCAGGCTCGCCAAACACTAGGGCTACACATATGTGCTGATCCCATTTTCCCTGCAGATCAGACAATCTCTGTTTGAGATCCACTATCTCCGTGATTTTTTGGGATTTTTCTTCCTTCTCTTCAGCAAGTTAATCAATGAGAGCCGATTTTTTCCTTTCCACTTGGACCAATTCATCTATTTGAACATGCTCCCCACTGGGTATGTTTAGTTTTTGCTTCAACTCTGAGTTCTCTGCTTCTAGGTCGCTGATAAGCTTTTTCCGAACTGCATCCCTGCCAGCTCCCTTGTCCCTTATTTATTTCTTGAATGTTTTTAACTTGTTATTTTTTTCCCTAGCACTAGATTTCTCCCTCTTTTGGTTCTCTAATACTGAGTTATGCTTCTGCTCAAGTTTCCTCAAAGCAAGTGCGAGTTTCACCACCTCTTCCCGTAACATATCTCCTACACATTTGTGTAAGCCAAGCTTGTCCAGTAGGGGAATATTTTGTAGGTTTAGGGCGATATCTAAAGCTTGGTAGTGACCTCCCTCGGCTGAGGGTTGTAGCACTTCTTATTGATAGCCAAGATGAGATGATCCTTATCCATGTATAGCACAGAGGTGAGCTGATTATGATATTTGTCTATAAACCCAACAACTTCATCCCTTATTTTTTCTCGTGTAGTCATGTTTCAGGTGTGTATCTCTTCCCTTACTTCTTCTCTGTCTACTATAATTGCCTTTGAAAGACCAGAGGGGACTGACGAGGAAGCATCGTCGAAAGAAATCATAAAACCTGCCTTATTTATGTCGGGGGCCCCGAATTGGGGAACATCCTCCCATACATCCTCTGGCCCTTCAGTCCTCTGTTTTTTGTGAGGATGTGCTCCCTCATCAATGTTCATACCTTCAGGACTTCCTGACACCTCTGAGGCATCTGCTTGGCCCTTTTTATATGTTCTGATGAATGCATTAACACCCTTCCCTTATGCGGTTGAAGACTCAGCCTCCATCTGTGCATCCAAAGGCCAAGTATCAAGGTTAGCTCTCCATTCAATGAAGGGCCTAGTCTCATGTACATAAGAAATTGAATTTATTTTCCTCTTTCTATTGGAAAGGACTCCTTTTGGGTCATAGCACCAGAATTTTCCCTGTAGAAGGTCCATCCCTTGCGACAATTTTTCCATGGTGGGGAGGGCGTGCCTCGAATTTATGGTGAAGGGACCAACTGAAGTTGGGACCTTGAGAATATATCCTTTCTTCACAGGCATGAAGTGGATCTGGTTGGCCTTGAAGGTTTGTTGAATGAATTCGAGGGAAAATATTCGCATAGCTAGAAACACCGGTAAGCAGTAGGGAGGTACTTCCGCCCCATAGACACTGATTTCAGTGTAATCATCATACAAGTACCAGTCCCCTCCGCTATCTTCCTCGTTGAACTGCAGCCAGTCCTTCTGCTCAGGAAATATTCTAGGTGGAGGGTTGTCATGTATAATGGCATAGGCTATGGACATAAACTCATTAAGAAACATTGTATACCCCTGCCCCCCTGGACGTTTGCGAACTAAAATGTTCCGCTCAAAGATGATTCTTGGCTAGGCATTTGTCCTCAAAATTTTCTCTAGGCCTAGACTCTCAAACTTATCAGGATGCTCGAATAAGAACAGGTAAAACACTAAGGAACAAAACCTGAAAGATCCAGTATAAGGAAACTCTTGAAACTGGGTTTGAATAGTCGAAGCTAGGAAAATTAGAATATTTAAAAGCGTACCCTTTTGCATCATGAGCCATAGAAGAGCTATACCCTCTTTCGACACCTGATCGACCTCTTGAAGCCCTAACAACCCTGAAATAAGAGCTAGGACCGGCTACAAATTATCTCAGAAAGTGGACAAGGGAACAATGTCCGAAGGCGGGAGAGCTGTTAGGCAAGAATCTAAGAGGAGGCTGAGGAAGTTGCTCTGTTTTTCCCAGGGTAACTTTGAGAATTGGCAGGAAAAAGAGACTTCGAAGAACTCAACATAGTTTTGACTGGGAGGGAAATAGAGAGCTCTCTTTATGAGCTCGGGCGATATGCGAAAGATATTGTTGCCCTGAGAAGACAGGAACAAGTCTCAGCGCTCATCATAAGCTTCCCCAAGCCAACTAATGAATTTAGGAACTGGGTATATGGTTAGGGCGACTTGGTAATACAGACCCGATTCAATGACTTTGAACCTATCTTGACCTTTTGAATGACCTTTGAACAACTCAGGTCTGATGATGGCTACACTGAAAGGGTAGAATGTGTCATGAATTCACACATGGGCATCAATGAGGGGTTCAGGTCTAGGAACAGCCCTGGACTCATGGGCTTGTGGGGTTTCATGCTTAGACTTCTTGGTTTTCATCTTCCCTATGACCATTTGAAAAATGAAACAAAAGGAAAATGGTGAGCCAGAGAAATGACTAAATACCTGAGAACAGTGAGGAAGCCCGAGGGAAATCAACGCGGGGTTGAAAATGACCTTGCATGGGAGTAAAACAATATTATAATAGGCTAATTTTTGCAGAATAAGAGACGGGGGGAGAGGTTAATAGCTCTGGGGCTGGCATCATAACGATGCCGACAATGAGACACGTGGCGACAGATCATTGGCTGGCAGCAGCCGAGTAGGTGAAAGCCACGTGCCGAATTAAGGCGTGTACTGGTCTTCGTACAGCCCTCCCTAGAATTATGTTACCTTTACTTACTGACACCAGTTGATCCAGGTGGATATCGGTGGCCACCCACCTATTCCATTTGGACCAGCACCATCAATTCTTGCAGATTTTCACATTCAGCACAACTTACTATTTTTAGTGTTTTTAAACCCTCCACTGGAGCTGCTTGGGGTTTAATGATCGAGAAGATATTGCATACTCTACTCATTCCACTTGGCCTCCACCATTTGTCTCTTTCTGGCTTTTTCTGGCTTTATGATAACTTACTATTTTTAGCGCTTTTCGGTCCCGAACTCCGAGCTGCTTGAGGCCCTAAACCACGTTTTGGTATGAAGCGCCCAACGAATTTTTTGATAAAATCAATTAGTAGTTGTAGTCCGATAGATCTTTCTAACGAGCCATTGAACGCGCTAAATCCGAGATCTAAAAGCAAAGTTATGCTCCCTGAAGTTGAACCCACCAATTTATCTAAACGGCGCCTCTGCGCTTTGGCGCTCATCTCCTACTGCTAGGTTTTTGGACGTTCAAATTCTACATTGTTTCTCAACAATAAATAGCCCTCGAGCCTCATTGTAAATCAGTTCAGAGGTCTGTAGCCACCACATCTCTTCTCAGAGATTCGCTACCAGCACCCTAGCTATTTTATTTCCATTATGTCTGTAAGCATCTTTCTGTTATTTGATATTAATGAAATGAAGTGTTATTTCCGTTGCATCTCTGTATTTATGGTTATGTGTTTATTCTGTTGCGTTCCTGCATAAAATCCGGATCACCAGTTGTCTCGCTTGATTGGCCCACTTAGAAATCCGGTGGGGTTCATAAGGGCGCTATGTGCCATCCTAAATCCTGATGGAAAGCTTGTAATTGGTCTGCCATCATGTGACGTCACCTTCTCCAGGGGCTTGCACTTCCACCCTGCTGCTCTCCTTTTGACCCGATGGAAAACTCCTACACCCGTGCCTTTTATGTTGTATTATTATGACATAAAGTGCCAAACATTATCCTCTACTACATTGTGATTCATAAGAGAACCCAGCCATTACGCTTGTCTTTTAGGCACTTTCTTTGCAAGCCCTACTCGATACACAAATTTTTCCACCTTTATGTATTTTTCTGCTTTTTGTGTTTTAAATACTCTTCTTTCTTAATAAATGGGAGCAAATAAACAATAGGGTTTGGGTGAAAAATTCCTATACTAGAGGAAAGAGGCTGATGTTTTCTCCTGGCAGTGTGGAGAGGGCTCAGCCTATAGAAGTTGAAGAGACATTTTCACATCAACATGAAGCTCCATTACAACAGGAACAACATGTGCAATTTGACACTCACATGGTAGATATAGAGATTCATGAGGAGGCCAAATCATTTGAGAAAATAATCCAAGAGAAGGAATATGAGATTAGAGAGCTAAAGGACAAGTTATCAAAGGAAAAATTCATGATCACCTTTCTTCAGGAATAAAACAAGCAGCTCCAAGTCAAACAACTTTTTCTTAGCAAGCCCAAAGCAGATTTGGAGAAGTATGGTGGCAAATGTAAGTCAGTTCTAGGTTTTGATGAGTTAGAGGATCAAGAAGAGCAGGTCAAACCAAGGAGGCCAAGAACAAGAGGTCTCAAGAGGCAGCTAGAGCAGCAAATTGAACCATCTTTGCCACTAGGTCAAGAAGACTTTGATGACCTAATTGCAGCAAAAATTGATCAAGATAAGGAGTTTTGGCTTGACAAGGTCAATTTACACTTACATAAGCTTCTTGATAAGGCTAACAAAAACAATAATCTTCAGAGGTACATGGCCATTCACTACTACACAAGGAACAGGATCTCTCAAATCAAAATCAAGCAATTGAAGAAAAATTTGAGGCAAACCCTAATGAAGAAAAAGGAGAAGGAAAAACTTGATTTGATTAGTTAAGGCCTCCCTCATTGCCCAACATATCATCTCCTGAATTCATGGGGCAATTTTGGGAAAATTTTGAGCAAATTTTGCAAATTTTTGAAATTTTGGTGTTTTTGGCTTTAAAAAAGAAATAACAGACGGCCAAAAGTGCAACGCCTTGGTGTTGTAATTTTCCCTCAGAGCTCCAAATGACCTAAAATAAACATATATGGATATATAATCACCTATACATCTCAAATATCCACTTTTTTTTTCCATTTACGCAAACACGTTGAGAGAAAAGTGCAAAAAAAGGCTAAAAACTCACTTTCTGCCACCTTTTTGACCCAAGCGCTGCACTTTTGGAGCGAACTTAGGAGAATGAATTTTTCTCAGCCTTGGAGATACCATTTTTCTTTATTAAGGAGTCTATGGAAAAATATACATCCTAAGCTTTCCAATGGTACCTTTAGATGAACATTTGGAGCTCAAGAAGGCAGTCAAAAGTGCTTTGGAAGATGGTGATGTGCTTTTCCCTAGTGACACTGCGCTTTTCCATTTTTTTGGGTCAGAATTGTAATCTACAGATAAATTACACATCCCTAAACAAGTGTTAGTCTATAACAATAGGTGAAAGACTATACTACCATTTTTCCTAACTCAGAACAGATACACAGAGAGGATTGGAGGCTTACTTGTTTCAGTCGCTTCCAACTGACTCCTTCTGTCGCTTCTGCTACAACTTCAAATTCAAGTGGTTCATTGGCTGAATGCTTCCTACAAGAAAGAACAATGAAAAAATAGAAGATGCAATAATATAGATATATATTCAAGCTAGTTAGCTAAATCAGTTAAGCATAAACTGCATTCATCAACCAAGATCTTACAATATGGAAAATAAAAGTTAACATAGATGCATGTAGGGAAAAACAAGAAGTACTCTTTATTGATGATAGAAGGAGAGGTTACAACCTAGTGGCTGATTTGAAGTGACATTCTAGCATAGTTTCCAAGTCTCATCATAGCATAAATCTCTCCAGTAGTAGCTCTACAAATCAAGCTCTCTATTGAAAATTCTCCAGCATTTCTCTACTCAAATTATTCCTTTTCAAACACTTAGATCTCTGTTCAATTTATAGATGAACTGTAGGTTTTTTTGCAATCAATAGCTTTCCAAAAATAGGCAAGACATGTTTCCATTCATGTAGATGTCAAATGGACACTTGGATCTGAAACTTGACACATGTGAACTCTTCTAGAAGGCACTGGCCAAGTGGAGATTCCGGAACAATGAGAATTTTTCTCCCAATGTGACCAACACACCTTTGAATGTCAGGAAGTGCTTTAAAGATCAGCCTTCCATGGAGCTACCTGCATATGAAACACACTTAGGCCCCTTAGAGCCTGCGTTGGTGAGCTCTCATATGCTAAATAATAAGCTTCAAACCATGGAAACCTTTGCTTGATGAAAGTCTTACTTGATTTTCCTTGTTTTCTGTCTTAGAGAATATAGAAACTAAGATGATAGGGAATGATAGACCCTTGATCATCGGTCCTAGAGATGATGCCCAGTTAACCAGGTCATTGGGAATGGTGCCCAAATCGACCTATAACAATTTCCCCCTAAAGCATGAGATCCAAATAATAAGAACATTTGATTGAGATGCTTTACATTGTGATGAGCCTGGAAACAAAGCGGAATGGTCACCTGCATCAATCTTACAATACATTACATCATGATATATCCTCTATTGATCATAATTTCTAAGGGTAAGAATTCCCATAGTCAACACATAAAACAATTTAATAACATGTACATAATTCAGAAAGTCGTCTACATTGGAATGTTGCCCAGATGCAGACACGCCTACAGATATAGGCCCATGTTTGGATGAAAATCTGTATGTAAGGTCACCATACAAATGATGTGTACAACAATCCTGAAATCACAGCCCGGATGGCTGAAACTAGATCCAGGGTCTTCTTATCTCATTCACTTGATCATTCGGGTACAAGTCTAGCCATGCGAATATATGATTTGTAGTCAAACATGGAAAGACATCATTTGATTACTAGCCAATGATGTGAGTTGTTAACAAACATGAGAGAAACACCATTAATGTCAATGGCCCTCAAGGTACTGCAGTACATTTCGTAAGGCGTGAATAGATGATTTGATGTCAAACGCCAAACAAAATCTTTCAGTCAAAAGTCCGGAAGCGAGGATCTTGTCAATGCTGTAACAAGCCTCATGGTACTGGAATCTGATGTTTCTAAGTGAACTTCCTGGATATTTATTTGTTGTCGACAGGAAGTCACCTTATTTTAAAACAGGAGTTACTGATTTTGGAGACAAGGATATTACTTGATATAGAAATTTTCAGGGATGACGGTCATGAAAATGAAGGTTTACAAGTATTGTAGATGGATGAGCTTTTAATCACTGGATTACTTCTCTTGAACATATCAGAGACACTGTGATGAGTTGGCAGCATTGACCCAAAACCGAAGTGAAGGTATGATGAACCATAGGTGTGAATGAACCGTCAAGATGATTACCCAACCCAAACAGTCATGGACATGGAGTGAAAGAAGTGTCATGTTCAAGAGTGACTTGCTACCAAAAATAAACTTTTCTTGCTTTTCCCAAATTTTCCCCGGTCATTTGTCGACCAATACCTCTTTATTTTTTAACAAGCTTGAGGAGGATAACATTTGCTTGATCTATAATTCAACCCTTCGGGTGAATAAAGTATCACTATTTAATAATTTAACGAGTCTAGCGATGAATGAAACTTGATTCTTGCAATGATCGACAAGCCCGTCGCTATTTTATGTTTTAACGAGCTTAACGACAGTGATAGCCCGGTCCTTTTTCATATTTAGAGAGTCTGAAAAAAAGGATGAAAGAGAACTCCAAAAGTATTCTTTCATAAATTTGTCTCTTAGATCCGAAAAAGTGTAAAATAATATCTAAAAGAAACTCTTTGGTCATGTTTAACCAAGGTATTCCTTTTTTGTAAATAATCCATCTTGGTCTGGAAAAGGGTTAAACTTATACTGAGTAGATATCAATTCATTTACTTTAACGAGCTCGAAATGACAAGTGCTCGGAAATATTTTCACATTATCGGAATCTGAAAAGAGCTGAAAGAAGACTCCAAGGGTTCCTTTTTCACTGTTATCGAAGCTCGAAAAAGAGATAAAAGTGCGCTTCAATTCCTTTTTCGTTTTTAAAAAAGCTCGAAAAATAAGGAGAAAAAGTATGCTTTGTGGTGAAATCATTCTTTGAAATAAATCTACATGACTAATCTGTTCATCAGTTGTATTTCCTATTCAGAACAACATCAAATGGATTAAAAATACCTGTTTCATGATAAAAAATACAATAAAACCATAGTCATAGCAATAAATTTAACTTGCAATCATATAAATGACTATATAAAGTAGTTTCACTATTCATTTTTACTATTCCATAGTTACCATTTGCATTTTGAAGCTCTGAACCTGATTTTCCCCCGAACTTCAGCAGTTGATTGCATGCAATTGGTAAGACTGTTTTGAATGCCCCTTGCAAGAGCACATGTCGAATGCTCCCTGCAAGAGTAGGTGCCCCCCAAGCTTCATTTCATTCACCTAAGTAGATTAATGGTTACTAATAGTTGGATGGAATGAAGTTTCATTTACGAGATCAGATGGAAGACTCGTCGTAATTAGGAGAGGATTTTTTTCATTTTTTAACGAGCTTGACATAGGAAAAGAACTATGCTTATGACTTGTTTCATTTTTTAACAAGGTTGACATAGTAAAAGAACTTTCCTCAAAGGCACTTGTTTCATTTTTTAATGAGGTTGACACAAGAAAAAAGAATTATCCTCATGGGAACTTGTTTCATTCATCGAGGTTGACACAGGAAAAGGACTATCCTCAACACCTATTTCATTTTTTAACAAGGTTGACACAGGAAAAAGGAACCATCCTCATTGTGCAGTTGGAGTAGTGAGTGTGCTCTGGGAAAAGACGTTGCCCAACGGAGTCATCATTTAAGGAGTTTGATGAGCACCATAAATGATAAGTTATAACATGCGTTGATGTGTCTCCTAGGTTTTCATTGAATTTGGGAATTTCAAAGGGTATTTTATGTGAAATCACTAGCCACCAAGGGGAATAATTGATGGAACCAACTTGATATTGCACTAAATGTGTGAATAAAGGATCAAGCCATTCAGTACTCATAAGGGAGGAACCAGATAGGGTTCCAGATGATGACATAGGTGAATTCAATGGACAAAACATCGAAGATGAAGCAACAGTAGATACTATCGCAGCTGAAATAGATAGTTCAGTTTGGGATGTTATCTCAGCCATGGTCAAATGACCCAATGTATACCCTATAGAATCTATGGGAACTCGAAGTGAAACAAGATCAACAAAAGCAGAGGAACGTGATTGAGGAAAAGACTCGTACAGGTAAAGCTCCTACCGAAAATGAGTTGGAGTTAAAGGTGTCTCGTCTTGTGATATTTCTTCAATCGAAATCAAACCAGGTGGAAGAACTTCGCTGTCAGGCCCAAAGTATATTTTAGGTGGTTGACTGTGCGATATGGGAGACTCAATGGCTACAATAGATTGTGGGATGACCAACTCAAGAACAACTTCTGGTTGTTCAACTTCGGGATCAAGATTTTATCCACTTAGGGAAGATAGCAACTAAAATATAGGGAGATGATAGACCCTATTTCATTGGTCCTGGGGACGATGTCCAATTTGAAAAATAACAACTGCCCCCTAAATAACAATGGGATCTTGATCAAATTCCAGTTAAACAACGTCGGGTTTGGGAGGTATGGTCTCACAGATTGGATGGATTGTGACCAGGGGTAGCTGTGAGGACTCTGTCTTGAAAACAGTAGACAAACCAGGATTTGTAGAAATAACTTGTGCCAACCCTGGTATATGGGAAGGTGATGCTTCACCATGGGTATTGATGGTACTGGTTTCGGAAGAGCGTGATCACCTTCGCCTACCAGAAGTAACTTCCGATGGTAAAGGTGATCTTAAAGCTAATCTATGCGAATGACGGGGGGTAGGATTGTGTTCTTCCACGATTACTGATTTATTTTATCCAAAAATAAATAAACAAAAAGAGGGTAATGCTAGGCAAAAGGTTTTACCAAGAAACTGTGAACTGCAAAATACCTCCTGGCGAACCAAGAAGTACAGGTAGGTAATCTCCCCAAATTTTGTGTTCGGTGTATCACAATTTCAGGGTGGCTGACTTAGTTCACTTTGGATGGATAGCACCTAAAATTTATCCTCCCAAAAATACCTGAAGGTAAGTGGAGGCCCAAGTTCGTATTAGCGCCGTCTGATGTGAAACTGCACAGTGAGAGCACCCATTTATACTTATCGTACTATAACATTTCCCGATATACCTGAGAGTACGTGGACGAGCTACGATATACTTACGTACGTGGAGTGAGGTATCACACTCAGAATGTATCGGAGACAAGTTAATGACAGCTGCTATGTTTTACAACGCCGGAACACTTCTCTAGCCTAGACCTTCTAAATGTTATCGTTAATGTTCCAAAGCGTTGTTAAGTAAATTGAGATTTATTTTATGTTGATCTTGCTTAACAATTTTCCTTTCAAGTTCACCACGATGATGTATATGAAATTCCTAAAATGCAGCTAAGAATGATAAACAAGCTTTCACTTTCAGCTTTTTCAATGAAAAACCTAGCTACTAAGGGAAGAGAACGCTATTTTTTTGGAAAGATAGAAAATAATTTGTGAGAAAACAAATCAATGAATCACAAATTAAATGCAGATTTCCTAATGTTCCTTTTGCAAAAACACACAATCCTACTTGCAAATGCAATTTTTTATTTTCAGTTTCGTTAATGTTATGAATGCAGAAAAGAAACTAGGTGCACTAGATCAATAATCGAAATGCTTTTTACTTTTGAGAAACGAAGAATACAAACAACAATTTCTATTTTGAAGGAAAAACGAGGATTTCAACAACAATTTCTCCTATCAAGGAAATGAAGATTTTACAACAATTTCCTATTTCGAAAGCAAACGATTCTTAATTCAACCATAAAAAATACTTTGAAATCAACTTGTCAATGATAAAGAAAAACTTTTCTAAACAAACATTGAACAAATTTTCAGCCAAAGGAGGAAGAAATATATAGAGTCACTGGTCAATTGAGCATCAAACTTTTCAGAACATAGCAGCAAACATAACTAAAGAAAATTACAAAGTCAGATTCAAGGGAATTTGGTCCCTTTCAGGAGCCAACGCAGTCTCCAAGGGGAGACAGTGCTCTGCAATGTAGGCTTGGAAGGGAGACAATGCTCTGCAAAGCACTGTTCCCTGACTAAGGGTGCGTTGGGCACAGTAAACAAAGAAAAAGCTATTGTTTGGCTCATTGTCTTTGCAAATTAAGGTCTGAAAAAGTCTAACCTTTATGTGTAACAGCTACTGGGTGGATTTAGAAAGCAAATTAGAGACTAAAACACCTAAAACTAAGAGAAATTCTCCCCAGTATGGTCGCCAGCTTTTTGGGCCAGAATTGTAATCTATGGATAAATTACGCTTCCCTAGACAGGTTTTAGTCTAGAACAATAGGTGAAAGACTATACTACCATTTTTCCTAACTCAGAACAGATACACAGAGAGGATTGGAGCCTTACTTGTTTCAGTCTCTTCCAACTGACTCCTTCTGTCGCTTCTACTACAGCTTCAAATTCGAGCCGTTCGTTGGCTAAATGATTCCTGCAAGAAAGAACACTGAAACAACAGAATATGCAATAACATAGATATCTATTCAAGCAAGTTAGCTAAATCAGTTAAGCATAAACTACATTCATCAACCAAGATCTTACAATATGGAAAATCAAAGTTAACATAGATGCATGTAGGGAAAAACAAGAAGTACTCTTTATTGATGATAGAAGGAGAGGTTACAACCTAGTGACTAATTTTAAGTGACCTTCCAGCATAGTTTCCAAGTCTCATCACAGCATAAATCTCTCCAACAGTAGCTCTACAAATCAAGCTCTCAATTGAAAATTCTCCAGCATTTCTCCACTCAAATTCTTCCTTTTCAAACACTTAGATCTATGTTAAATTTATAGATGAACTATAGGTTGTTTTTCAATCAATAGATTTCCAAAAATAGGCAATACATGTTTCCATTCATGTAGATGTCAAATAAACACTTGGATCTGAAGTTTGACACATGTGAACTCTTCTAGAAGGCACTGGCCAAGTGGAGATTCTGGAACAATGAGAATTTCGCTCCCAATGTGACCAACGCACCTTTGAATGTTGGGAGGTGCTTTGCAAAGCAGCCTTGCATGGGGATACCTGCATATGCAACGCACTTAGGCCCCTTAGAGCCTGCGTTGGTGAGCTCTCATATGCTAAATAATAAGCTTCAAAACATGGAAACCTTTGCTTGATGAAAGTCTTGCTTGATTTGTCTTTTTTTCTATCTTCGAGCATATAGCAACTAAGATGATAGGGAATGATAGACCCTTGATCATCGGTCCTGGAGATGATTCCAAATTAACCAGGTCATTGGGAATGGTGCCCAAATTGACCTATAACACTTTTTGCATTGCGCTTTTCTCTTTTGGTCAATTTTTCAAGTTTCTTCAGTCAAATTTTGTTTTTCATGATCTAAATCCTCTTGTTTTGAGTTGATCTGATGTATATGAATGTAAATAGGCTTGTAAATGTCAATTTCAGGTAATTTTGATGATCATTAATGATGGTTAGGCCAGTCAAAGGCTAAAAGGAAAGTTTGTTTTAGCCTCCCTAGTCTTAGGTTTTGTTGGATAAATTGGTGTAAATTGGTCCTACCTTGAGGGATTCGACCCTTGAGAGAGGGGAAGATGATTTTGGTCTATTTGTATCTAGTTTTCATTCAGAATCAAGGTTGGACATCAGTGACTAGAAAGCTTGGAGTCTTTTGTATAGTTAACATTTGCAGAAATACAAGTTCAGTTGCCGCTATTATATAGTGATTCATGTGGTATGATTTTGTGGTAGTTTTTTTCTACTGTAATTCACTTTTATGAATGAATGATTCATCTTCTTTCCATATCTATGCTTTTCAGTGATCTTCCTATAATATTTTAAACATAATTCTTTAAACTTATGCTCTACTTTGGTAGGAATTTCATGTTTATGTTGTTCATCTTCTGATAAATGCACTCATTCTTGTCATGCTCATTTTGATCCTTTTATTTTCCACCCTACATTACAAGTGAAAACCCTAAAGTGCCATTGAAAATATCTGCCATGCCCCTTTGTATCCCTGCAACTACAATCTTTGATATCTGACCTAGTTTCCTTTGCCTCTCCTCCTGATCCAACAAAACCCATAAATTTTCAAAACCTTAGAGCTGAGACCTAGCCTAATATATTTACCCATTTCATTAATATGTTGGCTACAAGATCATAGAAATAGCCCTCTTTGATTTGGTATGTCTAGCTACCAAATCCCAAGTGGTTTTACGGTACCTCCGTCGGTTTTCATTCTCAGTCTTGAAACATTATGGAGGATAACATTTTTTGCGTTGTTGCTGGGGACGAAATATTACATCTTCCTTGGGATTTCAAGACAAATTCATTGAGATCTAGGCCTGTTGGTGATGGGACCTTTTTTTTGAAGGTTGATTCGAAATTTGCAGAGCCAAAGTGCATTTTTCAAAACTGGATCCTAAGAAGAATTTCACAAGATCAAACCCTGATCCTAATCAACCATCTCCGGTTGAAGACCCTGAGAGGATTATGAAGAAGCAAAGATCACATCTCCAACAAGTTGAATCATGTTCACCATCACTGGTAAGATCTATTTCACTTGCTGCTGATTTGACCACCCTATAAAATTTACCTTTCGACATCAAGTTTGAGCTTTCATTGTTCAAAACTAAATTTGAAAATTCAAATTTAGAAATAGTATATGATCCCGTAAAACTTGAATTGAGTCCACCATATTTAGAGTCTACATCATAAACTAATAGGAAGGTTTGGTCACAATTCTAAAATATTCAAAAATTAGCCAATAATTTACAGTACACCTCTGAGAAAGCCTATATGTAGTATCAGCAAGAAATCTTTCTTTTTGACTCATCATCTCATTCAACTATTGCTCAGATCTTCCACACCTTATTCATCACTTCCTCCAAAAACACCTCCTCAAACAACACCTCTTATTGTTACTCCTAGACCACCTTCCACAACATTCATGGCTAGATTTGGCCCTTTAATCCTACCTACTCATCTCACTGCTCTACCTCAAGGGTATGGTCAAAGGCTCCCTCTTTTTGATGGGAAAACAGAGGTTATAGCCCTGCAACATATGGTGAGGGTCACTGATTTCATTGATCTTGAAGAGATCAACAACGACGATGCAAAGATGAGGGTAATTTCCCAAAGTTTTTCAGGAGATGTGAAGACATGGTTTCGTAATCTAACTCCAAATTCAGTTCTAAATCCACAGCATTTGAATGATTTTTTTTAGCCAAATGGGAATAAAATAAGAATCCGCTTCATATTCTTGCTGAATATAATTCTTTGATAAGACATCCCAATGAGTCCATGCAATATTTCACTACTCATTTCAACAAGATATATAATTAAATTCCAAATGAAATCAAGCCTCCTCCTAGCTTGGCTTTGATACACTATCCAGATTCCTTCGATCCTGACATGGATTATAAACTAAGGGAAATAATTCCTACAACTCTTGAAGAGATGCAGAGAAATGCAGTGAGTGTGGAGGCGAATTTGATGATTAAGAAATAAAAAATGAAGAAATAAAGAAGGGTAACAATTAAGGAGGAGCCATATACTTCTTAATATGTTAAGTTGGACTCTTTGACTAGAACTATGGAGAAAATCATGGATAGGATGACAATATTGGATAGGTAAGCATAAAATCAGATCCAAAATCCTACTTTCCAAGGACGACAACAACAACAACAACTTCAGCTCAGAATCAAGCAAAGAGAGTAGAGAGGTCAAGATCAACAACCACAACAGAAAATTAGAACACCACTTCAGCAAAACTATGCTCAGGCAGTTGAGGAAGAAGGTGATATTCTTGAAGAGAATCATATTTTCAATAATGATGGCCATCATATTTCTTAACTGAAGATGAAGAGCACACTCAAGAACTTGAGGTTGATCAATCTGATGATCCTAATTTTTTCCCTTCAAATGATGTTAGGATAGCAACAAAGATGGAAGATTATCAGCGAGGTTTCCAAAATTCCCTTAGCTCTATGCAAAGGCAATATACCTTGAGGAACAGAAACATTCCTATCACTTCAAATTAGAAGTGGCCAACTTCTCCAAAGGATACTCAGCCCCAAAACCAACCTCTACAAATAATAAAAAACACAAGGATCCTACTCCTACTAACCAGAAGAAGAATAATGAGGCATCAATAACCAATCCAAAGAAAGATAAGGAAACACAAACTTCAAGTAAGAGGAGGATATTCCCACCAAAGAACAGTCTGAAAGGAAGGATGCTGCTTCCAAAGAGGTAGAGAAATATCCTAATTTTTTTAGTTTAGAGAATGAAATTTCCAATTTGAAAGTTTCCATTCCTTTAACTGAACTTGTAAAGAATGATTAGTAAAAGTTTCACGTAGCTAAGATGTTCAAAGTATACCAAACTTATGATATGGTTAATGTCAGTGATGATCACCCTAAGTTGTTGTTTGGCCCATCCGTAGATGGAAAATTACCTGATAGTGAAGTCACACCATTCTAACTCAGTCTTAGAGTTCATGATTTCATCCTTCATAATGCAATGTTAAATTCTAAAGCATCTCACAATCTCATGCCAAAAGCCATGATGGACAAAATGGGATTAGACATTACTCACCCATATCATGACCTCTATTCCTTTGATTCTGATAGAGTGAGGTGTCTCAGTCTCATTGAATACTTGGTAGTGTATCTTGATCAGATTCCCCAAAAGAATGTCTTGATCGATGGGGTTGTGGCTGATATTTCTCCAAGGTACGAGATGTTTCTCTCATGATCATAGGGAGCAAAGTTGAAAGGTACTTTGTAGCTCGATTTCTCTTATGCTACTATACCAGTTGTTAGTATTAATTCTTAATGAAAGTGTAAGAAAATAGATCACTTTAGCTGCACATGAAAAACAACCCTAACAACAAATGTGGTTGCTTAACTTCCTTAGATCTACAATAGGTAGTCGAAACAAATACAACGAAAACCCAAATCTATATAGTAAGAGTAGTTAAACAGTAAAATGAAATAAGAGTTCCTCCAAATATCCAATGGACAAGACAAGAATATATAAAGAATTTTATATGTATTAACACATGGGAAGGGAACAAGGAATGATGTTACCGGTCCCCCTCAATGGGAAGGGTTCTTGGTTGTCCTCAACGCTTTAGATCCAACAATTTCTCTCTCTCAATGGTGTAGAAAACCCAAGACGTGTTGAACTCTATTGGAGCTCAAGAAGTAAGAAAATAATAAAAGCGTTCAAAGTATGACAATGACAAAGGATCAAAGTCCGACTATGATAAAAGGATCAAATTTCAATAATGAATGGAAAACCCTCCTATTTATAAAAAAATATTGAGTTATCCTTGATAATGGTGCAGAATAAAATATTATTAACCAAGATCTAGATCTAACTGCTTGTAATATTTTATTATATTTTGTTGGAGTTAAAAGGAAATCAAATTGCTTAAATCCATTTATTTAGAAACAATAAAAAAATGAATCATTTATTTATTATTTCAAGAATGGGGTTAAGGAATAATTAAACAAATAATGATTTATTTTATTATTCCTAAATGATTTAGTCAAATTTAACAAGGAATATTAATTAAATAATGATTAATTAATTATTCCTAGAGATTAATAAGATAAATAACGATTTATCTAATTATTTATCATTAATTGGGTTAAATATGACCAGGAATATTATTAAAAAATGGTTTAATTAATTATTACTAGAGGAAGATCAAATAAATAAGGGTTTATTTAATTATTCCTCATGGGGTTTCCTATTTGAACGAGAAACAACTTAATAAACTATGGCTTATTAAATTATTTCTTATAGTGAAAGTGATTTTACTATGATAAAATTGGTCTTACTGGTGTAATTTGGTTCATGTAAATGCAAATTGTTGTATAAACAAAAATTGGTGTAATAGATTTCCCCCCAACGTGGAGCATTCGGAGTTAATCGTATGACCGAAGTACGTTGTAAGAACACAATCACTAGACATTGAAGGGGAGTTAAAGAGAGAGAGAGAGATACATAGATGACATGAAGCGACAGAGGACAATAACCTGGGGGGGTGAGACCTACAGATGATATAAGTCTCCTTTAATGTTTGGGTACTTGTTCTTAGTGAGTCGAGGGAGGCATACCTATGCCCTCCGAGATGAAAAAGTACAAATAATAATGGTGCACCCAGTAAAATAGGATTGAGATAAAGAGTACATGATAAATGGTACATGCGATGTTGCCATAAAATGGGCCCGACAAAAATATAATCGATCCCGCATACATACTGCGCCTTGGACAACAACCAAGACTGAATACAATAATATTTGAGTACATGAGATATAATAATAACCAAAGAAGCCCTGATAAATAGGAAAGGGCTCTGAAAATATGAATGGATCATTGGAGTGATGCATGCATATTGTAGGCGCTGTAAGCGGCTGGAACTGAATCCATCAAACCTGTGGAGATGCATCTAAGGTTGTAACATAAAATGAGGTCATCTGGGTATGTGGGGGGGGTGGTGAGGGGCTACCTGAAGGGCCACCCCCTCATGAGGTTTAAAACATCTCACACACACCTGGGAATCGCTGACACAATATGTTGGATCATCGAACTATCGAGTATACAGATCTTGATCATGATTAAGTGGAGCAGATGAGAAACAATCAAGTCAAAGGGAAATGAGGAGTCCCTTTGCCTGATCTGAGGTACCGAACAATAATGGAAGTTGTAACCAAGGTACATCGCCCTCTAGACCTATCTTCTGGAATGAATGTGTTGATGTTGACAGAAGGAGGTCCACCATAGGTGAGGAAATGAGGGTCCTCAACTAAGGCACGAGGGATCATAGTAGAGAGAATCATGGACTCACACCAGGGATGATGATGGAATGGGGGAATACTAGGTTGTGGAAAGACGACTTCCCTTGTGAGAGAATAAAAAGAATGGATGACCTGAAAACAACTGACTCGACTTTGAAGGGGATGGAGGATAGTATGACTGGAGACCAAAACAAGCTACACGAGAGAGGGAAAAGGCATGAAAGGATGGAATAATATAACAGGAGGCAAAGGGAATCAGGACAGAATCCATGAATGTGATGGTGACTCAACTTGAATGCTCTAATCAAGGGTGACTCGATGATGCTGCCACACATATTAGGCCCAATGGGGCCCATAAATTCATGAGCAGAATATGATTAATCACGATGAAAATATATACACACAATGAAAAGTATGAAGGTAAAGTAGTGCAAGCGCAGAAACTCGATTTTGAGAGGCGGCGAAGTGACCCTTCTTGGAAAAATAGCTTCATGGTGAAGTATCAAATCACCAAAAAATAAGGGATAACCATTTTAGAGCTTGGTGAGAGATTTCCAACGGTTATAATGGTTCATCAAACAGAGCTATGGTTTGGTCACAATTGGTGAAAGAAAAATTAGGGTTTCTCTTTTAATAGGGCAATTTCCCTCCAAATTGATTTATTTGCAAGTGTAGCCATGGTGAATGTGGAGAGGGGGAAAAGGCCCTAAATCTTGTGCTAATTGCAGTGGACAAACGGAATGTTGGAATCGAGATCCGTCGACTTTAAGGTAGGTTGCCTTACTTGTATAAATATGACCTTAATGCTTCTTGGAAGAATGGTTCCTGGTGAAGAATCAAGGCAATAAAGGGATACAAGAATGAATTACTAGAGAAGGTCTATAATCATCCTCACCCACCAAGTCAAACATGGGGACCAAGTGGCAAGTATGGTATCACATAAAGTAGAATATTTGAAGATATGGTATCAAGCATCTACGATATATGCCTCGCTTGAGAGGCCAATAGAGAAAATTATCCCAGGAATGGGAGGATAATCGACCATACCTACATAGGTGGGGTATAGGCCGAGACTTTTGTTAATGAAGTGAGAAGATAGCAAGGGGTTCCATCATGCCCCCAAGCACGTGATATTTCCCCTAAGCATATGTGATGGAGGGAAGTGATCTGGTATGCTAAGGTGGGAATGATTCCCCTAGCTAGAGGTTAGTCAACAAAAATGTCTAAGGGACTGGGTTGGTGATGCAATATGAAGGAGTGATTAAGTGGATCATCCCTAGAGTGATCTGAAGTCATGTGATACTCTATAGGTTCTTCTAAATAGGGAAGAATAATGGTACTAGAGTCGACACTACCAGATCCAGTAGGAGGGTTGTGGAGCATTGCTTCTCCTAGACTCTCAAATATGGGTGCCCCCTTACCCAAACATTGGATGTTAATGTAATGGCCACAAGGTGTATGTGGTTTGGATGCATGGGTTCGAAGCAAGGGGCTATTGAACCAATTGAGCTCACTATGGATGAAGTCTATGGACTCCACATCATGTTGGTGATGGGTCTGCTATGGAAGGAAGTACGCACGATGGTGCATATCATCCCAAGGAAAATCAGGGGTGGTCATCGATTCCATAATGTCTTCATCAAAGTGAAAGATAGGGGGAATGGTGGAAGAAATACCACATGACACAACGGGGCTACCTGACGCATCATCATGATGGATACGATTCAAATATGCATCGCTACGGAGGGTAGACGAAGGGGTAGTAGATGAAACATCTACCGACGAGCCCAAGGTGATCGCCGAAGGAGGTTTAATCGAAATAGAAGGGGATGCCCTAGAGGGGCCTTCCACCATGGATCTCATGGATGATGACCTATAGAGGATAGTGGCTAAAGGTTCCGTCATCTCGACATCGGGGGGAGGTATCACAATAGGAGCATAAATGTCCTCTAGTTTGGCATGAGCCAAATGCACGAGTAGAGGAGTAGAGGATCCACTACATTCAGCCTCGATTTGACGGACAATCTCTAGGGTGTCATAAAAATCGTCTAGATGGGGACATAGGTGAGAATAGTGGCCATACAAATCAAACAAGGCACAAGGGTGATTCGTGCGCAATGATTTGAGTTTCTTAGCTGAATCAGGTAAGGTAACATGGACCTCCGGGATATCAGATTCAAGAAATGTCTCATTGACCATAGGTTTGAGAAGAGGAAGTTAAGGAAAATTTGGGTAGCATGCCCAACAACATCACACAAAGCGCATGGAGGTGACCGCTTTGGAGGCTTAGGAGGAGCAGGAGTTTTTTGGGCGGCCTTATCCTTAGGTTCTTTCTTTTTGGCTATCCCCTCCTCACCAGATGCTTTCGCAATAGGATTCATTAGGGGAATTTTTAGGTTTAAAATGGACCTGCTAAGGAAATTATAAAATAATAGTGGAAATAATAAAATAATATTTTATTACATCATCAAATTTTGGACGGAAAAAAGAAAAAACTACTTTTTCAACTCGTATTTTCAACTTATCTCCCAAAGTTTTTACTCAAATTTCGAGCGGGAGCACTCATTGGATGCAAAATTTAAATCCTCATCCAATGAGTACCCATGTTGCATACTTTCGATGGATGATACTACACGAAAAATGAGAAATACATGAAAAACGTTATTACAATTACGTTTTTTCATGTATTTCTCATTTTTCATGTAGCAAGGTCCATCAAAAGTATGCAACATGGGTACTCCTTGGATGGGGAATTAAATTTTGCATCCAATGAGTAATCTCACTTGAACTTTGAGTAAAAATTTTGGGAGTTAAGTTGAAAATACAATTTGAAAAAGTACTTTTATTATTTTATTATTTTTTAATCTTTTTACCCTTTTACTTAAAAAATGGTGAATTATCCCCCATGGTTGAAATCATCATCTTAAATCCTATTGGTTCTTATAATGTTTATTTTGGTTGTAAATTTTTCTTAGGAAGCCAATTTTAGACCTCAAAATTCCCCTAATTTAGATTCCTGTTGAGGTCACTGAGGTACCAAAGCAAAGGGAAGGGTCATGGCGACCAGTTGCACTAGGGTCAAAGCGGTATAATGTTTGAGCTGACCATGAGGGGTATTGGTTAGGGGATCGATGTACTAGATAGGGATTCCCAAATTCAAGTTAGGAAGGCTCAGCGTAGCCATAATAGGCACCGAAGACACTCCAGAGGGGGGGAGCTAGAAACGTTATCTGAACAGAGGGGTAATGGCCTAGCAGAATGGCTCCCAAGTGGTTAAGGGTAGGGGGAACCATTCTTGGTTGAAAAGGAGTATAATAGAAACCAGTAGAAAAAGAAGGTTCTAAAGGTTGCTTCGAGTGATTACTAGTAGGTTGCGAAGGCATAGGCTATTGGCTACTCAAACCAGGTCGTTTGAGGTTACTTCGAGACGATTGCATCATGCAACATTTGACGAGCTGGGGTCTGCTAGAGTGGGGTGGGGGGGAGGGATCGGGGAAAGCAACGAGTAAGGTGTAATATTTATAGAATCTAGGTGAAACACTAGTGAGAGGTGTGGTTGTTTGTTCATTGGCCACCGAATATATGATAGACTCAGGGGAAGTTTGTGACTTCGGTTCATAATATGTCAAATGATCAATGGTAATGATCTTTCGATTATGTGGAAATCACATCTTACGGTGGACTGCAAATGTGATAGCAGACATTGCATAAGTGTAGCTATGACCCAAGAGGATGTTTTAATACAAAGGGGCATCAATGACTTCAATGTCAACACAGACAATCTTTCCCGCAAGAGTGACAGGACAATTGTGGTACATGCCAAGGGGCTGAGAAGGATGACCGTCCCAAGCATGCAAAGTGATGGTGGATAGGGCTAAGTCAAGTGATCCTATTTTATTCCAAACAGAGACGGGCATCACACAGGTGGATGCACCCTCGTCAATGATACATCGCGATACATTCACATTACGAATATTGACTGGTATTTGGAAGGTGACGGATGAAGGTAAGGGGGGATGTTCTGACTTTTCAACATCAAATACGATCAAATGATCATCTGAAGGATCACAATGCCTAGAGAATATAATAGAGATTTAAATTTTGAAGGGTACGATTAGAGGACTTACAGCATTGACATGGCAGCACGAGGTTGCACTAAGTCATCTACTATGCTATAAGTCTGGGAAGCTTTAGCAGAAGTAGCATTTTGGCGTAATGACCCTTTGGGGATATTGGGAATGACCTCTACCTGAGGCTGAGAGATCTGTAAGGGAGCATTAGGTATCGAAATAGTGTTTGTGGAAACTTTGGCTTGGGAATCGGTTATAGACGAAGCAGGTGGCTTGCCATATTGGCATGACCGAGTCTGAAGTTTGACATTAGTGATATTGACCTATTCATAATTTATCATGATAATCTGGTATTTAGGGGTACCAGATTGTGAAGGTTGAGGGGCAGATTGGCATTGAGGGGGTTGAGCAAACACATATCCTTGCTGAGGGAAAGTATCAGTGAAAACAGTTGTTTGAACTGGCACAATATGTGGAGGAGGTAAAGAAATGGCTTGTTATCCTCTAGATGATGCTTGTGCTTCCCATAACTGGCGCATCTGGGGAAAAAGGGGATAATCAAGAGTATAATGGCCATGGACACCACAACAAGAACAAGGCTTGTTCGTATGAAGAGGCATGTTCTACTTGGGTTGATTGCACTGTTGTTGGTTATTACTGTTTGGATGGTTAGGTTGGTGCCCTTGATTACCTTGCGCTGGTTGGTTTTGGTTTCCTTTCCTCTTTTTCTTTGAATTTGGAGGATCAATTACACTCTGTTGTGCATACACCTGACTCTGAGGGGGAGGTGGCTTCTGCGGCAGAGGTTGAGAAGGCATGGGAGGCTGGGGTGATAATGCCGGAGGGGCTGGGGAATTGGGCTATTGATAAGGATAGAAAGGAGGTTGAGAAACATTGGGGTAAATAGGTTGAGCAACAGTTGGCCTTGGCATTGATTGAAGCAATGGGTCAAAGGCATAAGGCATTCTTTGTCCTGGATACATGTTGCCAGGATGGAGAAAAGTGTTATAGGAGCTGCCCCCTACCTGAGGGAAACCATAACCCATGGGAGGATGAATGTACGGATGTGAAAGATATCCAATGATACCGTCGGCAGCGTGAGATGCCCCTACTACATTGGCACCACCAGGCCTAGGAAGATCCGATAAAATGGCATAAACATAACCAGACTGAGCATAGAAAAAGTCATATTTTAGTTCAACTTGGAGAGCTTCTTTCTCAATCTGAGGAAAGTGAGATGCGACATATTTACCTATAAAGGGAAAAAGCGTTATGAGAAACCAATCCATATAGACACGATCATCGAATGTAGGAGCTTGACATAAGCTCCTCCTTCTTCACCATTCTTTGACATGGTCGAAAAAGCGAGTCGCAGAAGTTTGACAGAAAGCGGTCAATAATTCGGTACCAGTATCGTAACAAAGAGGTAGTTGGAAGTAGGACAGAAAGGCTTTCGCAAGAGTTGCAAAAGTGGAATGAGAGGCAGTGACCTGGTCGACACAGCACTTGGCAGCTTCTCTAGTAAGCGTATGTTCGAATAACTGAAGACGAATAGAGTCATCAGTGATAGAATTGGACGAACACCACCTATGAAAGGATCATACATGGTTGGTAGGGTCTTCTCCCATGTTTCCTTCAAACCTAGGAATGTTTGAAGGAAGCTTAGCTGGCATAGAAGGCCAACCTAAATCATGGTGAATGGGGTCATTAATCAACTGGCTAAAATCAGGAAGGCTTAAACATGCCATAAAAGGTAGCAAGGGAGTAGCTTGAATGGTTCTGGTAGCAATTCCTCTAGAGGTAGCTCCAACATTAGGGTCGAGGTTACCACGAGCTATAGGACAACACCTGCATTAGTGCCTGACATGGTGAAGGAATGAGGTAGAGGGGACCCAGGTTCGGAATCAGAGGAAGGACCCAATGAACCAAGATCAGAGTTGGTATGGGGACTCGGCGGAGGGCGAACTTGGACATTATGCAGTGCAGTAAGTCTTCCTAATGGAAACTGGGGATGAAGGCCTAGGAGTCTCCGGGATAAATGCCTTGGGGGCACAATGATCACAAGGACCTATTAACGTAGGTGTAATAAAATAGATCACTTTAACTTCACAGGACAAACAACCCTAACAAAAAATATGGTTGATTAACTTCCTTAGATCTAAAATAGGTAGTCGAAACAAATGCAACAAAAACCCAGATCTATGTAGTAAAAGTAGTTAAACAATAAAATGAAATAAGAGTTCCTCCAAATATCCAATGGACAAGACAAGAATATATAAATAATTTTATATGTATTAACACCTGGGAATGGAAGAAGGAATGATGTTACTAGTCCCCCTCAATGGGATGGGTTCTTGGTTGTCCTCAATGCTTTAGATCCAACAATTTCTCTCTATCAATGGTGTAGAAAACCCAAGACGTGTTGAAATCTATGGGAGCTCAAGAAGTAAGAAAATAATAAAAGCGATCAAAGTATGCCAATGAAAAAGTATCAAAGTTCGACCATGATACAGGGATCAAAGGTCAATAATGAATGGAAAACCCTCCTATTTATAGCAAAATGTTGAGTTATCCTTGATAATGGTGCATAATAAAATATTATTAAGCAAGATCTATATCTAACTGCTTGGAATCTTTTATTATATTTTGTTGGAGGGAAAAGGAATTCAAATTGCTTAAATCCCTTTATTTAGAAACAATAAACAAATAAATGATTTACTTATTATTTCAAGAATGGGGTTAAAGAATAATTAAACAAATAATGATTTATTTTATAATTCCTAAATGATTTAGTCAAATTTAACAAGGAATATTAATTAAATAATGAATAATTAATTTAAATTCCTAGAGAATAATAAGATAAATAATGATTTATCTAATTATTTCTCATTAATTAGGTTAAATATGACCAGGAATATTATTTAAACAGTGGTTTAATTAATTATTCCTAGAGGAAGATCAAATCAATAAGGGTTTATCTAATTATTCCTCATGGGGTTTCCTATTTGAACGAGAAATAACTTAACAAAATATGGCTTATTAAATTATTTCTTATAGTGAAAGTGATTTTACTATGGTAAAATTGGTCTTACATGGTGTAATTTGGTTCATCTAAATGAAAATGGTTAGATGACCAAAAATTGGTGCAACATCGATGTTCAGCCAGCTCAGAAAATTGTACCGGGAAACAAAGATGAAGTATATGATTACCAACAAAGAGAAACATAATAATCACCCTATACACTTTGTACATACTGATTTAGAGTCTTTTAGTTTGTTTAATGATGATAGTCCAGTTGATGTAGATAGTCAGCTAGTAAAGAATGAGGAAATTTCAGAAATTTCATGGAGTGTTGGAGAAGTTTTCAATGCAGAAAAGACAGAACAGAAAGAGGATGATTTACAGCCAATTTCATCATTTGAGCATCCAATAGAATATGTGAAAGAAACAGAGCTTGTTGAGACAGTGTATCAACAAACAAACAAAAAAATATCAACCATCCAAATTTGAGCTTTTGGATGACGAAAAGAGTCTTTGGACTATGGATTTTTATGGAGTAGTGGGAAAATAAGGAGATGGAATAGGAATTTGGATTCATAGCCCAATGAATTATTCGGGTAAGATTCATCCTAATGTCAAGTGTTTTTCATATAAACTTGCTTTCAATTGTTCAAATAATGAAGCCGAATACGAAGCTTTGATTTTCGGGCTAAAGATTCTTAAGTTAGGGGCTCAAAAGATTTCAGTTTATGGCGACTCTGAGTTGATTATAAAACAAGTAAAAGGGAAATACCAGGCCAAAAATTCAAGGATGCGAGGATATCACAATGTTATATTAGATATTCCCAAAAAATATATATATATATACTTTATCTATGATTCCTAGAAACCATAATTGTATTGCCAATTATCTTGCTACTGCAGCAAGCATGTTTAGAATTTCGATAAATCCTAGCAGAAAGTATGAAATTAATGTTAAGAATTGCCTCCTTGTTCCAGATAACCTTCGGCATTGGAAAGTGTTTCAATATGGTAAGAAAATTAACATTTTTTTGCAAATGGAGGAAGAGTTCGCCACTTTTCATATTGATGATTAGGGAATTAATGGCACAGAATTAGAGGTGTTACAGCTGAAAAAAAAAAATCATTCCAAGATGTGATGTACCTTTGGAGGAGTTGTTTGATCAAGATGATGTCGCAAAGAAACCAACAATGGTCCCTACTGAAGTGGGAGTTGAAGATATCAACATTGGCACAGTTGAGAAGCCCAAGATGGTGATTTTTTCTAAATATTTAACTTTAGAAATGAAAGGTAAATACAAAACACTTTTGGTTGAGTTTTTAAATATGTTTGCATGGGATTATTCAGATTTGATGGTTTATGATAAAATAATAATTCAACACATGATTCCTATCAAGCCGGATCAGAAGCCTTTCCGCCAAAAGCTCGAGAGGATCAATCCAAGATTGCTGCCATCGATTGAGAAAGAGGTAAATATGTTGTATAACATTGGTATCATTATCCCTCTTCACTTTTCTAATTAGATGTAAAATATGGTTCCAGTTAGAAAAAAGATAGGTGAAATTCGTTTGTGCATTGATTTCTGAAATTTGAACAAAGTGTCCTTGAAGGAAAATTATCCTCTCCCTAAGATGGACCACATCTTATAGAGGATAGTTGGGGCCCATATAATGTCATTATTTGATGGATACTCAGGGTACAATCAGATTTTGATGCATCCATATGACCGTGAGAAGACAACTTTTACGACACCGTGGCATACATTTATGTATGCCAAGATACCTTTTGTGCTGAAAAATGCAGGAGCTACATTTCAACGAGAGATGGATATCGCTTTTGCAAATGAAAAAGATGTATTTTTGGTTATTTATCTTGATGATTTGACAATTTTCTTTGAAACAGATGAAGATCACTTGCATTATTTGAGGATTTTTTTCTAGAGCTGTAGGAAATTCGGTATTTCGTTGAATCCAAAGAAGAGTTTGCTTGCTATGGAGGAAACTAAGTTACTTGGGCATATCATATCGAAGGATGGCATCCACATAGATCCTTCGAGGATTGAAGCAATCCAGCAGTTAGATTTTCTGAGAAACAAGAAGGAAATCTAGACCTTCAATGGTAAGATAAATTTTTTGAGGAGGTTCATTCCTAACTTCACTGAGAATTTATGGGAGATAAATTATATGTTAAAGAAGGAAAATGAGGTAAAGTTGTCCCGTGCACCAATTTTGATCAGCCCCAATTATGCTATGGATTTCATTATATTTTTATTTTCTTCTGAGAACACCTTGGTTGTTGTCCTAATGCAGAATAAGGGACTTAAAATAGAGCAACCAGTTGCATTTTTTAGGGATGCAACACTGAGGTACAACATCATTGAGAAACAGGCCATAGCACTTGTGAAAGATTTGAAGGATTTCTGGGTGTACATACTTCACTCACATATTTTTTCTTATGTTCCAAATGCAACAGTCAAATATGTTTTGATGCAGCCTGATCCTCAATTTAGGCAAGGAAAGTGAATTTCTGCAATGTTGGAGTATGATCTCGAAATTAAGCCAAAAAAGTTGATCAAGGAACAAGGTTTGGTGAAGCTTATGGCAGAATCAAATTTGCATGCTCTTGGCATCAATCTCATTACTACGGTTTATGATGAAGAAGTGGTTTATTCCACACCTCATGTATCACAGATTTTCATTTCATCTCCTTGGTATTCCAACATTTTTTATGTACTTCAACATTTGAATCCTCCGTCGGAAGTGTCGAAGAGTAAGAGTAGATCATTAAAGCTAAAATATTTGAAGTATTGTATCATTAATGATGGTTTATTTTGGAAATATCTGGGAGGAGTCTCGTTGAATCGTTTAGTTGAAAGCGGGGCAAAGGAGGTAATGAATGATTTTTATAAGGGACATTGTGGCAGTAATTTCTTTTGGAAGACCACAAAAAATAAGATTGAGGGTTGGATTTTACTAGCTGAGTTTATTTTTAGATGTTTATAAAATTATCATGAGTTTCCATGAATGCCATATTTTTCAGGGAAAAAGAAAGTTGATATTGCTTCCCTTGCAACCCATTTCAGTTCAAGCACCTTTTCAGCTGTGGGGTCTTGATTTATCAGTGAGATTCACCCATAATCTTCAGCTCATCATAAGTGGATCTTGAAAACAACCAATTATTTCACAAAATGGATCAAGGATATTCCCATTAGGAAGGCCACTGATGTGGTAATCATTCAGTTTATTAAGAATAATATTTTTTCATGGTTTTCTTGTTCGCAGAAAATAATCATAGATAATGCAACTATTTTTAAATCCAAAAGGATCATCAATTTCTGTGAAAAGTATCATATAAGGCTCGGGCACTCAACAACATATTACTTGCAAGGTAATGGGTTGGTTGAATCTTCCAATAAGTCATTCGTAAAACATCATCAAGAAGTTGTTGTAAGAAAATAAGAAGAATTGGCATAAGAAGTTGATCAATTCTCTGTGGGCGGACAGAGTAAGCACTAACAAGTCCATAGGTATGTCAAATTTTTAGTTGGTATACAGAGTGGATACTATTTTTCTGACTTCTCTTATTGTCCCGGTCATGAAAATTTTATAGGAAACAGATAGTGAGCCCAATGATATTCAACAGAGAATCAATCATATGATTCATTTGCAACAATCTTGAGAAGAGGTATTTCAGGACACTATGAAGCTTCAAGAGAAGATAAAAAATATCTTTGACATAAAAACAAAGGCAGATGATTTCAGTGTGGGAGATATAGTTCTCTGATGGAATGCCTGGAATGAGGAAAAAGGAAAGAACAACAAGTTTTAAAATTTATGGAAAGGACCATACAGAATTTTAGCTCTCAGAGGGAAGAATTCCTTCATTTTGGAGAAACTTGATGGACAAGATTTTTCTGGAGGACCAGTCAATGGTAGGCTTCTCAAGCACTACCTCACTTGATTTTTCAGAATATTCTCATTGGCATTGTACATACCAGTTTATTTTTCTGCCAACTATGAGGGAGTTGTCATCGAAGCATAAAGCTTGAGGTGAAGGCCATAAGGCTTCTTTGATCAGTTTTTGTTTAAAATATTTTGTAAGTCATTTCAGTTTGTCGATTCTTTTCAGTTTGTTGAGTCATTTCAGTTTCGAGTCCTGCTTTTATTTTTTAATCCATGCCCAATGGATAAGGCTACTTGGCCTATGGTACTCTTAACACATCCTAAGGAGCCTCCATCCCCAGCTGGAGCCAATGTTATTTTTTTCAATCTTTTCAACCAACAATGATCAAATTATGCTCTATGGTTGATAAAATCCTAGGGAAAGTTTTTATAGTTTCAATAGGTTTTCAAATAAAAATTTGATCATTGGTTAGTCCACCTAGCTAGGTACTACTCCTTTCATCTTCATGATCAATAAACATCATCATGGTCAGGTCATGGTTCTTTAAACGAGTGTCTTGGTCATTATGGTCATTGTTTAGGTTATCATTCCATTTAGTTTCATTATTAGGTCATATTGTCAAAATCATGAAAATAGGTCATGTCATCATCAAATTCAACATTAAAGGAATAGTGATAGGGGAAAGTGACTGATAATTTTTTCTAAAAGCTCATTTTTATCTTCATAAATATTTAAATATATGTAATAAGGTCTCTAAATTGCAGTACACAAGCCATCAAATCAATTGGTGAAAACGCAAGGTGGGGCCACATCACCACCAAGGAGAAAATTAGATTTCCAGCCTTTAAAAATACCAACCAAGCATGTCATTTTCTCATTTCACCCTAATGAGACACCATTTAGTCACCAAAGTGCTTACCACCCTCTAAAGATTGGTTTCTTGCCTTGGAAAGGAGAATTATTTTGTTGCGCTGCACATTTCATTGGTTGTGTTGCGCTTTTCCTAGTTTGTTGTGTTTTTCTTTGGGAAGGGAAATTTCTCATCTATATTTTTTTCTTCATCAAGGGTAGGTTCCAGAACATCCAAGCAAGTAAGTGGGTCACCATACATCCCTCTTTCATTTCATTTCATGCCTGGAGGCTCAGAAATTCCCTCTATTAGGGTCTGATGTCTTTTTGTTCAAGAAAGTATCTTTGGTCCATTTTGCTGAGAAAAGCCCTCAAATTCATGCTCACTTACCCTTCCCCACCTTCCATATACCTTCCTAAACACTTTCCCTCATCTCTTACCCTCATTTTCATCACTTCTCTACAAACCCTAGCCTACACTACACCTTCCTAGGCTAGGAGTGTGTTTTTCCCTTTTGCACCCCTTCCCCTCACTCATTTCCTAAAATTCCACCTCCCTACACTCCCTAACATCTATCCCTACCTCCCTAAATTTCCCAAGAATTTAGACACCATAAAACCCCTTCATCTCCCTCCATTCCTAAAAATTCCCAAAATCCCCATGTTTTCCTACACTAAAACCCTAATTTCCCCTCCTAGTGAGCTACATTTTGCTATGGATTCAAAGACTACAGAGTAAAGGAGGCATGAGAGAGGTAAAATCATCATATATGAACCCACTATAGCACAAAATATGATGGCTACACAATTTCTCAATAAATCATTTCAAGATGCAGGTTGCCTTTCCTTTTGCCAAAAGATTGAAGAACTTGGTTCTAATGATAAAGTTACAAGTCTCTTTACCACCAGTCTGAGGATGGATAAAGTGACCATTGCAGGGGTTATGTTCACTCTTTCAGTAGAGGCAATTTCTATAGCTACAGGGACCCAAAATCATGGATATATTTGGTTCAAAAGAAGAGACCTAGACATAGAAAACTACAAGATGTTTTTTAAACCTACATAGAAAGTCGCTCGAAAACATATTTTTCCATTCAGACACTTTCCTGACAAGTATTCCCCCCTCATGAAGATGATCATGAAATATTTCACATGTAAAAGTAGGTTCTCAAGGTTGTATTAGTACCATGTGATATTACTAATGCATTTCACCGGTGTTAAGACTCTTAACCTACCTCACTATATTTACAGAAGCATGGTCAAAATGGCAGAGAATGTATATAGTAAAGGGAAAGATCATCATGCAAGCTTGTTCCATCATGGCTTGGTGAACATAATTGTTCTCCATCAACTCACACAGATCAATTTTTCTTGGGATGGTTTCATGCATTCAACTTCACTTTTTCCTACCCCAACTCCATCAAGCAGTCATTCTATGCCATTGACTTCACCAAGGAAATAAGAAGTAGGCTCTAAAATCAAACATATAATAAGGACACCTAGGGTTGAGGTGGAAAATACCTATACTAGAGGAAATAGACTGATGTTTTCTCCTTCCAGTGTGGAAAGGGCTCAGCCTGCAGCAATTGAAGAGACATTTGCACATCCCAGCATTTCACAAATTAGAGACTAAAGTGCATTTTGAGCACTCCCTTACGAAGACATAAGCAAAGATGGATAGGAGAGTAAATCATTTGATCAAATCATCCAAGATAAGGAAAACTAATATTAGAGCTAAGACAAGTTATCAAAGGAAAAATTCATGATCACCTTTCTTTAGCAAGAAAACAGCGACTCCAGAGTCAAGCAACACACATGCAAGTGTTGAGTCTCAAATGTTGTCTTTCTTCCTCTTCCTAGACCTTTCACTCACTAGACCTTCCCAAGTTGTCAATATCATTGCATATCAATTGTAAAAGAGCATCTAAAATAGTTTTTAACTATGTTTTGTGTCTGTTGTTTGATTTAGATTTTTGCTCATTTAGCTGCGGAATCTTGCCACTTTCTGCAGCTGCTGCAACTTTCCGCAGCCATTTTGTGAAAGTCTATGTTACAGGTGTCTTCAGGAAAAATGAGCCACATGGGCAAGTCAGAAATGATGTGGACATGGATCGTGTCCTATTGGCTCGAGAAAATTCACCTAAGGAGGCTGCGGTCAAAGGTGGCCAAGTGGAAGTCAACCGTAGAGTCCCACGGTGACAGGACTTTGTTTCTCATCACGTGAGGATTTGCATGACCGTTTCTAACTTACGGGAGACACATCAACACCTGTACACGGCTCCATAAGATGAAACCAACATCCACTCTTCATATATTTACTCCTCAACGCGGCCATGATCCTAGATCTTTGGACGTAATGGTTTACGTGTTTTCTATCAGCATAAACTTTAGGGAATTAGTTATATCACCTTCAGTTATAAATAATAATTTCCTGTACTGATTAGTTTTATTAATGTTCTTCCTCAGGACAGCTATAATGAATACGACATGTAACTAATAAATAATATCTTACTCTCTTATTATTATTTATGCATTTTAATATTATAAGAAAACTATTTAGCGCTAATTAATAGCAAGAAATTTGCTTCTTAGGGTGAAAGATGTAGAAGATACCCTGCCCTGCCAATGGGAATTTATTACGTTATTATTATAGTTTCTTGTTTTATTTCTTTAAATTCATTGTGCCATAATCATTCATGTGTTTATACATTGCATCTTTCATGGTATTTATGCTTCATCTCTGTTTATAATCTTTCATGCTTTACACTTTACTTCTGTCCATAATCTTTCATGTTTTATGTTAACTGATCAGTGTTCTTGTTTCAGATTTCAAATAGGAAGCCCGGGCATTTGCATATATTTTGACTAATGACATGGAATCAATATTGTTCTGCTGCTAATTTATTTTTCTTAGTTTTTGTTTAATTCCAGTACTGCTTTGTTTATTTCAGTCTTGCACATTTGTTTCAGTAGTTAGATTTAGATATATTAAATTACTCATGTCATTTTCAGTTACCTCCGAAAGCCATAGCTGGACTGATGGTGAGGGATTGAAGTATGAGTGTGTAGTTTGATATTAGTTTACTTTCTGCAAGTTAGATATATTAAATTTCTCATGTCATTTTCAGTTACCTCCGAAAACCATAGCTGGACTAATGGTGAGGGATTGAAGTATGAATGTGTAGTTTGATATTGGTTTCTTTTTCTGCAAATTAGATATCAGATTGCTCAAGTTGTTTATGGTTACCTCCGAAAGCCATAGTTGGACTAATGGCGAGGGATCAGAATATAAGTTGATGTAATTTGATTTAGATTTACTTTGTTGCAATTCTTGAATTTCTTTAAGCATAGTTTCTTTTGTGTTTAGGCAGTGACAAGATAGTTTGGTTTTCGTATAAATGGTTCTTGTTTTGATTTACTAGGTGTAACACATTTTCATTTCCTTTCAAGTTTTGTCATTGTATGTTTAAAATTCCTTTTTAAGTTTCAAGTTGGTAAATCATTATAAAGGATATCATTGCCTTGAACAATCATAACCATACTTGTTTTTATTTTAGAATTTCCATCTCACATTAGAAAACTAAAAACGACAAAAAGATAAGAAATAGGTTATCATGCACATATAGTGCGCCACACTTCATCAGCTTATGAATCCTGGATTGATAAATTAATGTAGAAATTTAGGACACACTAAATTGACCAAACATTTTGGAGCCGTTGCCGGGGAAGTGTAACTAGGTAACTTTATTTCTTACATCCAAAAAAACAAAAAAAACAAAAAAAACAAAAACAAAAACAAAAACAAAAAAAAAAACTTCAATCACCTACCACACCCACTATATCATGTGGTGCAGTAAGAGCCACACATCCACATCATAAATTCATATTTTTGTAGGTAGAAGAAGAGGTGAAAAAGCAGGTTGAAGAAATGGATGGAGATGATGAGAATGAGGAAGATCCTTTTGGATTTCCCATTCAAGAAACTGATATCAACATTAAAATGAAGAACATCCATCCATCTGTACTTCCTAACTTCAAAGGTATGAGATCAGAATATCCGGAAACCTTTCTTTTTGAATTTGAAATAATTTTTAGATCTTATGGCTACTCATTGCACATGCAAAAATTGAATTTGTTTCCGGCAACATTGAAGGATAGAGCTCTTAGATGGTTCATGACTTTAGGAACAAATTCTATAAGGACATGGGATGATATGAAAAGAGTATTTTTGGAAAAATATAAAGGCTATTGCATGCACCATGACCTTAGAAATGAAGTCTTTAACATGAACCAAAAAGAGGATGAAAGCCTAGAAGATTTAGTAGAGAGATTTACTTATAATATCAAAAGATCTAAATTGCATAATTTAGGATCAGATGCATTAAAACTCTCCTACTAAATGCTATAAATGATGAATGGATTGATCTTCTTAATCTTGTGGGAAAAGGAGATGTCTATCAATTTCCATTTCAAGAAATTTGTGAACTATGCAAGAACATATCAAGAGGAAAAGCAAAGTGTGTAAGGTCCCCTCAAGATCCATTTATGGCAAAAGTAAGTAAGTCAACATCAGGATTGGTAAGTCAAACTGAACCTAACAATTTGCTAAACATTCTTGGTAATTTAAATGAACAAACTGACATGCTAAGAATGCAAAACAAGCAAAAAGTTGTTTCATTTATATTTTTCCCTAAATGTAGAAAGAAACATACTTTGCATGAATGTCCATTTGATAACATTAAAATGTGTAAAATTTGTGCAGGATCACATACTACTGAAGATTGCCCATCATTACCAGGGTTGAAGGCAATTTACCAGAAGGATAATGGAGAAAATCAAGCACAAGAGCAACTTTGTTATGTAGCTCCAAGAGGACTATGGCAGCCTCATCAACCCAATATGATGCAATATCCTTATGCACAGTTTCAAGGTTATGCACAACAACCTAAAGGTAATTGGAAAACACCCTTGCCTTGGCAACCTTGGCCATATCAATCCCAACCTCAAAACCAATCTTGGCAACAAAGTTGGCAGAGGCCCTATCAAGGAAATCCATCATATCCTCAATATTTCCCTTTCTATCCTCAATACCATCATCAATGTTATTCATACCATTCGCCTCCACTAAATCATCAAAATCACCCTCATTTGACCTCAATTCAACCTTTCCCATTACCATCCACACAGACACCCCAAATATTCCCCACTCCAATACCTCCACAACCATTTCATATCCCCAACAATAAAACACCTCAATCAACTTACAATTTTGAGGTATTGAAAAATGATTCACCAGCTGTCATTGAAGAACAACAACCAGAAGAAGAAGAAGACTTAGATGAGGTCCAAGAATCATGGATGTCTATTGATAGAGAGAAGATATTGGAACCAGAGATTGAAAAGTCTCATCATGCCTATCATCAGATTCTACGAATGAAGATCACATCTCCGAAGACTTGCATTTCATGATAGAGGAAAGACAAGGAAGACAAGATTACATTGAATCTTGGTTCAATTCTGTCATCGGATTCCAATGCTCAATTATTCAATATCTTTTGACATCATCTAAATCAAGACAGTTGGCATCTCATATACTGGTACATATCAAAGAGTATCTTTCAAACCTGCATATGAGTTTATCTATCATCTTGTTACAAACATGGTTCCATTGGAAGTACTCATATACTTGAACAATATTTTATTTTTCAAGTAGAGTAGGACATAAAATTATATTTAAAAAAAAAAAAAAAAAATTGTATAAGCTTGAAAACCAATCACTGATTGGCAGTCTTATACAGAAAATATTGGGTGAAAATCAGGAACACCTGACACCCTATATTTTCCAAAAAAAAAAAAAAAAATCTCTCTTTCATTTCACAAGTTTTGTGACCACCCATTCCACTTCATTCCACTTCATTTCACTTCATTTCACTCCATTCCACTTCATTTTATCTGTTTCATTCCTTCCATTTCACTTCATTTTTCATTCCATTTTACCAATAAAATTCTCTTTCATGACCATTTTCATTTAGTCATTTGTCATCCGTTCATTTCCATTCACCCAAATAATAGCTGTGTCAGTTTCCGCAGCTGATATCTGTTTTCGTAGCTGACACCAGTTTCTGCAGCCAGAAGCAGATTCCGCAGCTACCACTCTGTTTTCAAAAGAATGTACAGCCAGATGTTATTTCCATAATCTTGAAATAAAATGCAGATATGAGGACCAAAAATGAAGACATGGAGCATTAAAGATATCAATGAGGAGCAACAAATTGAAGACCAAGGAAAAAAGGCAAAGATTCCAAGGTATGAGTAAAAATTCATTTCAAATGGCATTTAAAACACATTTTTATATAGTTCTAAACCATAAGCTCCATCCATTATGTGCAATGATTATATTGACAAACTCCGTAACCCTTTCACGATCTCAATATGATCTTCTCGCATTCATTCTCAAACGGTCCCATAATTAAACCTCTGATCTTCACTCATACTCCGATATTCCACCTATGACAATGAGACGTAGTTGATTTGACTACGGCCTCTTTCAGCCGCATAAAATCCATAGCCGTTGTTTAAACGTGCTTACATTTATTTTGCAGCCACCAAATTTCAAACACTGCCGGATGTGTTATACTCTTCCTATTGTTCTATTAATCTCACAGCTGTATCTCTGCCGTGCTCACGAAACCCTTCTCTGTTGTGCTTCTCTCCATTTCATTCTCTGTTATGCTACAGTCTGTATACCCACTCTCTGATATCTACCTACAGTCATCGTGCTCATTTTTGTTCATTCAACCGTCCTCCTTCCATTGAACTCTCCTCACGCAGGCAAGTTTTTAAAGAGCAGAAAGAAAGATGGGTAAATGTTTGAGAGCAGAACCAGAAGGACCTAAATTCATGGAAGGATATCCGCAAGTCAGGGATATATTGAAGAAGGCAAAGTGGCTGCGGTTTATCCAAAAGTTTAGAGGCTACCATAAAGAAGTGACAAAAGAATTTGCAAGGTTGTTTAATGGCATGGAGGTAGAGATTGGAGACCTTAAGTTCACGGTGAATGAGGCATCTATAGCATCTGCCACAAAACTTCTTCAAGAGGGTGAACGATGGTTTAAGAACAAAAGCATTAGTGATGAAGCTTGGAGAGTAATTCTACATAACCCAGGTATGGACATAACTATTTTTAAAAGAGGAATTCATGTTCATGCTTTGAAAGAGGAATGGGCTACTTTGCTACTAGTTGTTCAAAAATTCATCACCTGTGAAGGCTGTTTTGGGTCCATGTATATGTACCATACCAGATTGCTGATGAATTTTCTAGATAATCAAACTCTCAATCTTCCATATTTTCTATTAAATAGTTTGAAGAAGATGTCTGTGACTGTTCAAAAACATTTAGGGAATGTAGAACCACATCTATATCACCATGGTCTTGTAAAAATTTTGATTGAAAAAGAGTTAAAGGAGAAGAAGGACACATGGGAACAATTTTTGATTAGAAATTTCTTTGAGGAACCTCAAGAAATTCCTGAAGGTAGCACATCAAGAAGGAGTAGGAGAAAAAGAACAAATGATGAAACTCAAAGTACTCCTACTAATACAATTGAAAGAACTAGTAGGGAAGAGAGACTGTCAAAAAGGAAGAAGAAAGAAACCAAGGGTAAAAAGCCAATAACATCAAAAGACAGAAAAAGTATTGAGGCTATACATCAAACCCCTTCTTCCGAAGAAGAAGATCATCAAGTGTTATCTGAGAGATTGGTTCATCTTCAAAAACAGTTATCTATAGCCAATAAGAAAGAGAAAGGGAAACAAAAGCAAAAAGATAGTGGTCCACAGTGTGTGAGAAGAAGTTCCAGGCTTAAGGGGAAGTTGAGGAAAACGCAAATGAAGGGACCTCATTTTATCGATTTGGGAGAAGAAACATCTGAACAGTCCCCAGCTGACTATATTCCATCTCACTCTCAATCAGTCAGTGAACCTGGTTCATTTCATTCTCAGTCAGACATTGAACATAGTCCATCCCATTCTCAGCCAGATGTTGATGTGAGCACTTCTCAGCCAGATTTTGAAGACAACTCTCCTTCACGGCATTTTGGGGACAACCCAATAAAAATGACACCTGATATAGACCCCAAGCAGCAAGAAGTATATGATTATATAGAATCTTTAGAAAAAGCAGCTACAGGTCCCAGTACTTCGTCCATTCAGCCTCACAGAGTACAAAATGATCTAGTCCAATCACTAAAACAGGAAGTCTTTGAGCTAGAGCTTTTAAATAAACACATTAAAAATGAAAATGAGGCATTGAAGGAACAAAGAAAATTGGAAAAAATCATTCATGATAATACCATGCTACATCTGGGAATATGGCAGAAGAAGAACAAGAAATTGAAAAACAAATGCCAGAAGTTAAGCAGAGCACTGGTTAATATCAAATTTAGATGCTTAATGAAGAAGCCCAGAATGTTAGCAGCACCAAGGAAGAGGAGGAGAGGGTTGGATGTACTGGCTGAAGTGTCAAGGCATATGAACTGAAGAAGGATTATCAAAATTTTGGTTGCATGAGGACATGCAACACCTTCACAGTGGGGGTATGTTCAGTCTCAAATCTGCATCTTTCTTATACATCTTCCTAGACCTTTTTCACTCACCTGAACCTTCCAAGTTGTCAATATCATTGTATATTAATTGCAAAAGAGCATCAAAAATGGTTTTTAACTATATTTTGTGTCTGCTGTTTGATTTAGATTTTTGCTCATTTAGCTGCGGAATCTTGCCACTTTTTGCAACTTTCCGCAGCCATTTTGTGAAAGTCTATGTTACAGGTGTCTTCATGAAAAACGAGCCACATGGGCAAGTCAGAAATGATGTGGACATGGATCGTGTCCTATTGGCTCGAGAAAATTCACCTAAGGAGGCTGCGGTCAAAGGTGGCCAAGTGGAAGTCAACCGTAGAGTCCCACGGTGACAGGACTCTGTTTCTCATCACGTGAGGATTTGTAAGACTGTTTCTAACTTACGGGAGGCACATCAAAACCTGTCCACGGCTCCATAAGCCGAATCCAACATCCACTCTTCATAGATTTACTCCTCAACGCGGCCATGATCCTAGATCTCTGGACGTAATGGTTTACGTGTTTTCTATCAGCATAAACTTTAGGGAATTAGTTATATTTCCTTTGTTATAAATAATGTGTTTGCATACGCATATTAGATTAGTATCCATTAGCCTCCAGATAGCTCTGTAATGTAATTACGTTGCCACTGTGCCGTAATATCACCTCTTTGTTATGACTATATTTTAATATATAAGAAGACTCTGTTTCCAAGCGTAATTCGTACTTGAAGGCTATTGCCAAGGCTGGTGCAGAGGGCCCCTGCACACCCTGAGGTTTTGTGCATTATTGTATAGTTCTTGTTTTATTTCTTTAAATTCATTGTGCCATAATCATTCATGTGTTTATACATTGCATCTTTCATGGTATTTATGCTTCATCTCAGTTTATAATCTTTCATGCTTTACACTTTACTTCTGTCCATAATCTTTCATGTTTTATGTTAACTGATCAGTGTTCTTGTTTCAGATTTCAAATAGGAAGCCCGGGCATTTGCATATATTTTGACTAATGACATGGAATCAATATTGTTCTGCTGCTAATTTAATTTTCTTAGTTTATGTTTAATTTCAGTACTGCTTTGTTTATTTCAGTCTTGCTCATTTGCTTCAGTAGTCAGATTTAGATATATTAAATTTCTCATGTCATTTTCAGTTACCTCCGAAAGCCACAGCTGGACTGATGGTGAGGGATTGAAGTATGAATGTGTAGTTTGATATTAGTTCACTTTCTGCAAGTTAGATATATTAAATTTCTCATGTCATTTTCAGTTACCTCCGAAAGCCACAGCTAGACTGATGGTGAGGGATTGAAATATGAGTGTGTAGCTTGATATTAGTTTCTTTTTCTGCAAATTAGATATCAGGTTGCTCAAGTTGTTTATGGTTACCTCCGAAAGCCATAGCTAGACTAATGGTGAGGGATCAGAATATAAGTTGATGTAATTTGATTTAGATTTACTTTGTTGCAATTCTTGGATTTCTTTAAGTATAGTTTCTTTTGTGTTTAGACAGCAGCAAGGATAGTTTGGTTTTCATGCTCAATAGTTCACTGTTTTGATTTACTAGGTTAGCAGCACATTTTCATTTCCTTTCAAGTTTTCTCATTGTATGTTTCAAATTCCTTTTGAAGTTTCAAGTTGGTAAATCATTATAAAGGATATCATTGCCTTGAACAATCATAACCATACTTGTTTTTATTTTAGAATTTCCATCTCACATTAGAAAACTAAAAACGACAAAAAAATAAGAAATAGGTTATCTTGCACATATAGTGCGCCACACTTCATCAGCTTACGAATCCCGGATTGATAAATTAATGTAGCAATTTAGGACACACTAAATTGACCAAACACATATCACAGTGAGACATTGTCTGAGACAGTTCGCAAGTATCCCACCTATGACAAAGAAATGTATTCCATTGTGCAAGCTTGTCGACAATGGAAGCATTTCATTTTGGGGAAGGAAACAATAATCGACACAGACCACCGGCCCCTGCAGTTCATACAGACACAAGGGAAGTTGCAGAATGATCTCCATCAGAAGTGGTCCACATATCTGCAACAGTTATATTTGAACATAGGGTACAAGAAGGGCAGCAACAATAATGTTGCAGACTGCCTCAGCCGACCACCGATCGTGGCGCTCACCACCGTGCTCAACTCTTGTGGGCATGAGACTTCTGATTGGCCACTTCTCTATGAGAGTGACCCAGAATCCAACCACACTTACAAGGCACTCTTGGGGGGTCCGCAAGTTCCAAATTTTCACCTCCAAGATGCACTTTTATGTCACCTGGGACACCTTTGTGTTCCTTCAAGCGAGCATGCCAAGATGATATGGGAAGCCCACTACAGTCACGTCGCTGGGAATTTCGGGGTCGAGAAAATAGTAGCAATACTACAGAAGTATTTCTATTGGCCGAACCTTTGAAAGGATGTCAAGAAGCACATCAGATCCTGCACTGCTAGTGCCATTGCCAAACCAACCATCAAGAAGCAAGGCCTATATACTCCACTTCCTACCGATAGTCGGCCTTGGGAATCCATCTCCATGGATTACATGTCGGGCCTGCCTTCTACTAAGAATGGAAATGACTGTGTTTTCATGGTCGTTGACAGATTCTCGAAGATGGCCATTATGGCGCCCTGTAAGAAGAATATCATAGCAGAAGCCACTGCTAAACTCTTCTTTGAACGAGTGTGGGTGCACTTTGGGATCCCACAGTCTATCATATCAGATCGAGATAACAGGTTCCTTAGCACATTTTGGTCCAGCCTCTGGTCAATGTTGGACACAAAGCTCAGCAAGTCCACAGCTTTCCATCCCCAAACAGATGGCCAGACAGAGGTCGTCAACAGAATGATTGTACACATTCTGCGCATGTAAAATTCAAAGCATCCATGCACATGGGACAAGAGCCTCCCCTATGTACAACATAGTTATAACAGGGCTCTCCACAGTTCAATTGGCCATAGCCCCTTTCAGATGGGCTTGGGATTCCAGCCACTATGTCCCATTGACGTAGCCATGCCATTTTCAGTTGCTCAGGCTGATTCAGCTCATGTCTAGTCTGAAGTTGACAAATAAAGTAGCTTCATCGAGCACAATCAAGAACACTTGCCAACAGAAGATCCAACTGTATCGGGTTGTCAAAGTTGGCCAACTCCTGCACCAAGGAAAGTGGTTCACCAGGGACCAAGTTCAGTAGAAATTTCCTCATCTCATGGAGGAACTTAACGCAATGGGGACCATTGCTTCCTAAGGGGGGAGGAATGATCTAGGTGGATATTGGTGGCCACCCGCCTATTCCACTTGGGCCCCCACCATTTTCTTTTTCAGTTTTTCAGTTTCGGCATAACTTACTATTTTTAGCAGTTTTTCGGGTCCTGAACTTCCGGAGCCGTTTTGAGGCCCTAAACGACGTTTTTTGGGCATCGCACCTCCAGCGAATATCATTCCATTTCAGATCCATTCCAAAATGATATTCATGTTGAAAGTTGTAGTCCTCGGATAGAGCTTTCTAATGATGTATCATATGCGTCAAACGGAGATAGTATGCCAAAGTTACGTCCCTGGGAAGTTGAAACACCAATTTACCCAAACGGGGCCCATAGTTTTGGCGCTTCATCTCCTAGGGTTAGGTTTTTGGGATGTTTAGGGTTCTCCATTATTTCTCAATAATAAATAGGCCCTCGAGCCTCATTGTAACTCAGTTCAGAGGCCTGTAGCCGCCACATCTCTTCTCAGAGATAGCTACCGGCGCCCTAGCTAGTTTTATTTCCATTCTGTCTGTAAGCAAATTTCAGTTCTTTGATATTAATGAAATGAAGTGTTATTTCCGCTGCATCTCTGTATTTATGGTTATATGTTTATTTTGTTGCGTTCCTACATAAATCCGGATCAGTGGTATCAGAGCGGTCTGCTTTTTCTCGATCCTTCTTTGCATGTCCCCAACGAGGTCGGGGTATAAGGAGCTAGGGCTCGATCTGGTGGAACCTTTGCAAGATCAGCCTCGCAAACCTCGACGGACGCCCATGGGGGATGAAAAGAAAGATGAGGAAGCAGGAGATCCTATCAAAATATTGCTCGAGGAGGCCCTCGAAAGACAAAGGAACGTGATGATGGATAACTTTGCTCAGATCCTTCAACGGCTACCCACCGGCGGCACATCTGCATCCAGCAGCCACTCTGGAGGCGCGACTCCTTTTAAGGTACAAGTAAATTTTGACATTCCCATATTTGAGGGTCAAATAGACACGGATGCCGTAGATAGATGGTTGAATCTGTTAGAAGGATATTTCTCGGTTCATGACTTTTCAGACCGGGAGAAGATTATTTTTGCACTCCTCAAAGCTACCCCCATGTTAAGGACTGGTGGGAAACCTACTGTGAGAACAAGGACCAGACAGAACCCTCTCTGTTCTCGGCTGTACCAACTTGGAATTCTTTCAGAGATGCCGTCAAGGAACAGTACTATCCCGTGGGGAGCTATGAGGACAAGTACATACAATGGACCACGCTGCGACAACAAAGGGATCAAGATGTGCACGAGCTGACGAATCTGTTCCATACCCTGCGCACAAAGTTGGGTATCAAAGATTCAGAGAAACATTTGGTGCTAAAATATCGCAGTTGTCTGCACAGATACATTCAGGAGGAAATGGAGTTCCTCGACATCTCCTCGCTTGGTACGGCATACCGGTATGCTGCCAAGATTGAGCAGAAATTCAAACAGAAGAAGCGAGACTTTGGATCTGCAAATCAAAAGCAAGGAAAAGGTGCTTCCAAACCGCAGAACAAAGGACAGAGCCAAGGCATGGCGGCTAAAGACAACCCGTCAAAGCCACAAGAAAAGAACAACACCGTAAAGCCAAAGAAGGACACGGGAAAGTGGTGTGAGTTCCATAAGAGCTCCACTCACAACAAAAGTGAGTGTCGGGCCAAGCAGTCGCTAGTGGCCGAGATGAGGGCTTCTGAGTCAGATGCATGCTCTGACTCCGAATCAGAACCTGAAAAGGGGAATGAAAAAGGAAAACAGATTATTGATGCGGAGCCCAACGCCACTGTTGCCACTACAAAGGTCCAGAAGGAGGAACCGGAAGATCCAGAGGAGGAGGAACGTCTCTTCCACTCCCAGATGTGGGTAAAGGGCTCCCCTGTACAGTTCATTGTCGACAATGGGAGCCAAAAGAACCTCATTTCAGCGGATACCGTGAAGCGGTTGGGCTTGCCGACCACAGCTCACCCACATCCATACACCATCGGGTGGCTTCACCAAGGACGAGATCTCCGCGTCAGCCAGCAGTGTCGCCTTCCTTATAGCATCAAGCCCTTCACAGATGAGGTATTATGTGACGTTGCTCCTATTGATGTTTTCGATGTATTATTAGGACAACCATACTTGTGGAAGCGTCATGCTGTGTATGAGTCTCGACCTCGTGCTGTTATTGTTACTTTGGGAAATAAGTTGTACAGGATACCAGAGGTACCACCTCCTGTGGCTATCTCTTTGGTTACTGCAAAACAATGCAGTAAGCTCATTTCCCAAACTAGGAAATTTTTTTTCCTGATGATCCGCCCCCAGGGCAAGAAGAAGACTATGGCCACGACCTCCAGACAGGGCTCCTCCGCACGACAACAACAAATGGATAAGGTTGTGGAGGAGTACGGGGACATATTCACCTCACCCACAGGGGTTCCTCTGCACTGTCAGGTCAAGCACCCGATTGATCTGACCCCAGGTGCGTCGCTACCCAATGGACCGATCTATAGGCACTCTGTTATGGAGAATGATGAAATCAAGAGGCAGATTCAGGAGCTGTTGCAGAAAGGTCACATCAGACCAAGTTCATCGCCCTGTGGGAGCCCGATCGTGTTGGTACAGAAGAAGGATGGGACGTGGAGACTCTGTATTGACTATCGGGCACTAAAAAAGATCACTGTCTGGAATAGGTACCCAATCCCAACGATTGATGACCTTTTGGACCAAATCAAAGGTGAAAAATATTTCAGCAAGATTGACCTGAAGTCTGGGTATCACTAGGTACCAATTGAACCCTCTGATGTGTGGAAGACTGCCTTCAAAGCCAAGGAAGGGCTTTTTGAATGGCTAGTCATGCCTTTCGGGTTGACGAATGCTCCCGCAACCTTCATGAGGATGATGGATGATATCTTACGGCCATTCACCAACTCCTTGGTAGTGGTGTACTTGGATGAAATTCTGATCTTTAGCAAGACTTGGGAAGAGCACCTTCAGCACATCCGACAAGTCCTCCAAACACTTTGGCAACACAAGTTGTGTGCCAATTTGGAGAAGTGCATGTTTGGCATGACCCAGGTTCAATATCTGGGATACATTATTGATGAAAGGGGGGTGCATGTGGATCCAGCCAAGATCCAAGTCATTCGGGATTGGCCAGCCCCAACCACTATAACAGAGCTTTGCAACTTTCTAGGTCTTGCTAATTTCTATCGTATATTCGTGTTGGGATTCTCTCATATCACTTGGCCCTTGAGTCAAGTAACCAAGGGAGGAGCAAGAGAAAAATTTTTTTGGTCATAACCTCAACAGAAGGCGTTCACAGAATTAAAAAATCGCCTATGTTCTGCCCCAGTGCTCACATTACCAGACTTGCAACAACCATTTGAGATCGAGACAGATGCCTCTGACTATGCTATTGGGGCAGTTTTTACTCAACAGGGACATCCAGTGGAATATCACAGTGAGACATTGTCTGAGACAGTTCGCAAGTATCCCAACTATGACAAAGAAATGTATTCCATTGTGCAAACTTGTCGACAATGGAAGCATTACATTTTGGGGAAGGAAACAATCATCCACACAGACCACCGGCCCCTGTAGTTCATACAAACACAAGGGAAGTTGCAAAATGATCTCCATCAGAAGTGGTCCACATATCTGCAACAGTTTCATTTGAACATCAAGTACAAGAAGGGCAGCACCAATAATGTTGCATACTGCCTCAGCCGACCACCGATCGTGGTGCTCACCACCGTGCTCAACTCTTGTGGGCACGAGACTTCTGATTGGCCGCTTCTCTATGAGAGTGACCCAGAATTCGGCCACACTTACAAGGCACTCTTGGGGGGTGCGCAAGTTCCAAAATTTCACCTCCAAGATGCACTTTTATGTCACCTGGGACACCTTTGTGTTCCTTCAAGCGAGCATGCCAAGATGATATGGGAAGCCCACTACAGTTGCGTCGCTGGGAATTTCGGGGTCGAGAAAATAGTAGCAATACTACAGAAGTATTTCTATTGGCCGAACCTTCGAAAGGATGTCAAGAAGCACATCAGATCCTGCACTACTTGTGCCATTGCCAAACCGACCATCAAGAAGCAAGGCCTATATAATCCACTACCTACCCCTAGTCGACCTTGGGAATCCATCACCATGGATTACATGTCAGGCCTGCCTTCTGGTAAGAATGGAAATGACTGTGTTTTCGTGGTCGTTGACAGATTCTCGAAGATGGGCATTATGGTGGCCTATAAGAAGAATATCACAGTAGAAGCCACTGCTAAACTCTTCTTTGAACGAGTGTGGGTGCACTTTGGGATCCCATAGTCTATCATATCAGATCGAGATAGCAGGTTCCTCAGCACATTTTGGTCCATCCTCTGTTCAATGTTGGACACAAAGCTCACCAAGTCCACAGCTTTCCATCCCCAAACAGATGGCCAGACAGAGGTCGTCAAGAGAATGATTGTACACATTCTGCGCATGTACAATTCAAAGCATCCACGCACATGGGAAAATAGCCTCCCCTATGTACAACATAGTTATAACAGGGCTCTCCATAGTTCAATTGGCCATA
>JAXQQM020058406.1:0-42450 GCA_034641835.2 Pinus albicaulis | reverse complement strand
TCCAAAAGAGTCTCATCTTTAGGCTGTCAAAAGAATATTCAAATATCTACAAGGAACTCAAGACTTTGGACTATGGTATCCAAAGAATGCTGATCTTACTCTTCATGCTTACACTGATGCAGATTGGGCTGGAAATGTTGATGATCGGAAAAGCACAAGTGGTGGTGCATTCTATATGGGGCCCCATTTGGTATCTTGGTTCAGAAAGAAGCAAAGCTCTATTGCCTTATCTACAGCAGAAGCAGAATATGTGGCTGCCGCATCATGTTGCACTCAACTTCTCTGGATGATGCAAACCTTACAAGACATTCAAATCAAATGTTCACCTCCTATCTCCATTATGTGTGATAATACAAGTGCCATCAGTATTTCAAAGAATCCCGTTATGCATTCCAAGACCAAGCACATTCCCATCAAGTATCACTTCTTACGTGAACAAGTGCTTGAACAAAAGGTGAAGTTGGAGTATGTTCCCTCCAAAGAACAAGTTGCTGATATATTTACCAAACCTCTGCCCAGGGAAGCATTCGAATATCTCAGACAGAAGCTGGGAATGGTCTCTGCCTCTCAGGGATTGTTGGACGATTCCAAGCTAATCCAAAAGAGTCTCACCTTCAGGCTATCAAAAGAATATTCAAATATCTACAAGGAACTCAAGACTTTGGACTATGGTATCCAAAGAATGCTGATCTTACTCTTCATGCTTACAATGATGCAGATTGGGCTGGAAATGTTGATGATCGGAAAAGCACAAGTGGTGGTGCATTCTATATGGGGCCCCGGTTGGTATCTTGGTTCAGCAAGAAGAAAAGCTCTATTTCCTTATCTATAGCAGAATCAGAATATGTGGCTGCCGCATCATGTTGCACTCAACTTCTCTAGATGATGCAAACCTTACAAGACATTCAAATCAAATGTTCACCTCCTATCTCCATTATGTGTGATAATACAAGTGCCATCAGTATTTCAAAGAATCTTGTTATGCATTCCAAGACCAAGCACATTCCAATCAAGTATCACTTCTTACATGAACAAGTGCTTGAACAAAAGGTGAAGTTGGAGTATGTTCCCTCCAAAGAACAAGTTGCTGATATATTTACCAAACCTCTGCCCAGGGAAGCATTCGAATATCTCAGACAGAAGCTGGGAATGGTCTCTGCCTCTCAGAAGATCAGATCTGCTTAATTTCAGAAGATTAAATTGGATACGCGGGTTTCCTGAAAGACAGCCGCATATATACGTGAGTTCATACACAGAAAACCGCGTATGGGTGGTTGCTGACAAATTTTCTAGGTCAGCATTCTTCAGCACAAGCTATGGTGCTATTTGGTATCTCTGATGTTGTATGGCTTCTCTGGTGATGTTTCAGCTCTTATATTTCTGTTTCATTCTATGATATTGGGTGAAGATGCCTTGATGATTGGCTGTTGAAAGTGTTAAGGTTACTCAAGCTAAGGAGGAGTTTTGGTCATATGGAAAGGATGCACAGTTTCAGGGGGAGCATTAGCCTAGCTGAGAATAATGCATTGTTGGCATTATGATGGTTCTGAAACTTGATCTCTTTCTTGAGGTATTTTTGGTTTTGGTTGTGAAAATTCATACTTGTAATTTGATGAAAAGGTCATGTTGAGACCCATGATGTAAATTGTAATATTCAGTCATGTAAGGACTTGTTCAAATTTGTAAACCCACTTGGTTGGGTAGTTGAGTCAAAATGTGTAAACCGACTTGGTTGGGTATTAAAGTCGCATATGTAAATCCACTTGGTTGGTTCTTTGATGTAAGTATGAGTCTTGGTGATAGGAAGGTCATATAATCATGTACTTCATTGAAAAATATGATTGAAGATTCAGCATGATCTTAGGGGGAGCATGGTAACTTTAGTGCACATAAGATCTGCAGAGCTCTTATGTCTACATGAGGGGAAAAACCTTGTGTTGGTTTTGATCCGCCCTTTGCCCTTGATGTCAAAGGGGGAGAGTGACATGGTGTTTGAATATCATGAATAATGGTTGTGCTTAATGTATCTATCTGTTATGGTGATCAAACACCATCGTGGTTGCCATCAAGTCCAAAGGGGGAGTTTGTTGGCAATATGATGCAGAGTGTTGTCCTTGATGGCAACCCACTTGATGAAGATGATGGAAACCTACTTGACGAAGTTGTTCTTGACTTAATGAACTTGTTAAATGATGTAAATCTGATGTATATACAATGAGTACAGAAGGTAATGATGGAAGGAATGTCAGTATGTGCCAAAACATGATGAAAAGAGTATGTCTCAAGGCATACGCGGATTTGTCTAGACGAAGTAGCGTATGCACGCGGGAAATAACGTGCCAAGTCGCGTATGGGAAAAAGCGCTCTAAATTTGTAAAACCAGGGGTAACTACCATGGTATTGACCCATTGTATTGAATTATGGTTCGCCTATGTGATCCCATCCAGGAATACCATTGGAAGTTATGTGGTTTTGACTCATGGTATTGATGAAGGGTAACCCTATATAAGGAGAAGAAAATAATTGTGCAAAAAGATGTGCATGTGTCTGGGCTTTGATGAATACTTCACTCTGAAGTATATCTGTATGGTTGAACCCTGTTCCTAATTGATAGATCTGAATCTATGATGCACCTATGAACATGATGAAGGCTCAAGATCTCTAGATCTAGAAATGGTGAATGTCAAGGATGATTTGAAAAGAAGTGAAGAAGACCTGACGCAATCCTGTTGAAGAGATTGAAGAAATCTGGGTAAGTTTATAGATCTGGTCTGTACTGCAAATTTTATCTTTTATAGATCTATACGCAGGTTCGTTTCATGAAAATCGCATGTATACGCGGGTCTGTGGAAGAAAAAGCGCGTATGCGAAGTTAGGGTTTTTCCCTGGAAAATGCACTGAAGTATACGCGTGTTCGTCTTCTGGAAAGCGCGTATATACGCGGGTCTGATTAAATAAAAGTGCATATGATTTCTGATCTAATGGTTGCTGAAGGTTGAATGTGTTTCTGCATATCTATTCTGAAGTCTGGGTTATATCTGGTATTTTGGTTACAGTGATCTCACTGTTCTGTTTGAAGCAATGAGCAAGGTATAATTGTTGATAAGTGAAGGGTTGTGTTGAAGCTGTTTGATCCAGTTTGAAAATTGATGAAACGTGGTCTGCAGTGGTGCTGAGGGTCAAAGCCTTCAGTCAGGGGGTTGTAGCTCCCTTCCAGGAGAGGCTGGTAAACGAGTTCAGGGTCGTAGCTCCCTTCCCGGCTGAGAGGCTGGTAAACGGAAAGCGAGGGTTGTAGCTCCCTTCCACGATAGAGGTACAGTAACGAGAGAAGGTTGTAGCCTTGCGGGTGGGTGTGTGCATGCCTTGGTTTTGGTACGGACTAGTACACTTGATTGTAAGAAGTTTTCTTAATAATAAATTTTGGGAAACGACAGCGGCGGTGGTTTTCTCCCGAATTGGGTTTCCACCTAAAAATCCTGGTGTTCATGTGTGTTGCATATGTGTGATGATTATTCTGTTATGTCTGCACCTGTTTACTGTTTCTGAAATATCTGATGAATGAATAATGCAATGATCTGAGTTAAGATTCAAACACATAATTAGATCTCTGGACATACGCGAGTTCTATAAAGAATATCCGCATATATATGCTAGTTGCCTTCAGTAAAGTAGCATATGGGTTTTTAGAAAGGAAAAAGTAAAATTTTGATTGTCTGCACTAAATACTGATTCACCCCCCCTCTCAGTATTTTTCCCAACATCCCCTTTTTTTTACTCTTTATGGAAAATCCTGACAGATTCAAACCCTCTTGGGCTTGGGCTTGATTTTCAACAGTGTTTTTTATCCCTTCTCCTTTCCCAAGAGATTCTTGCTCAGGATTGGGGAATTATTTGTCTTTACTCTCCAATATCTTAATGCCATTTGGCCGCTTCTGACCTGGTATCTCTTTGGTCGTCGCACTTACCTTCTTCTTCTTACCCACCTCATCTTTTCCTGCAGTTTTTGACCCAGCAATTTTCACCCCTTCACTCAGGCCTTTTCCTTTGTCCATAGTGACTTGTTTGTAAGAAGGGGCCCCATTAGCCCCTGCGCGTCTCATATGAGTGGCCAGAGCTGACCCACACCTCAGAAGCTCTACTAGAAGGGCCCTGCTCTTTGCCAGAGCTTGCTACAGTGCTTAGACTGCACCACCAAACCCTCTGTTTAGCAGTAACCAGCTTTTGCTTGAGCGATCATTTTAAATTATTATCCCTTAACCTTTTTAATATTATTACTTAAAACTTATAATTTTAAAGCCTAAAAATTTTAAGATTATTCCCTCTTTTATTTCTTACCCCTTCCCTTATTATAATTAATCATTTTATTAAACTATTAAATTCTTAATCATTCTTTAATAATTTTTCTTAAAATCTTAATAAAATTTAATTTTATATCTTATTAACGTACTAGTCAAATAACGGCTAGTATTAATATTATGAATTTTTTTTTAATAATTAAATATTATTAATTTTGTATTATTATTTATTAACCTTTTTAATATTATTTCTTAAATACTTAAAATTCAAATCCTTAAAATTTTAATATTTACCCCTTCCCTTATTGTAATAACTAGAATTTAATCATTTCATCATATTATTAAATTATAAATTATTCTTTAATCATTTTTCTTAAAAACTTAAAAACTTTTAATATTATATTTTATTAACTAACTAGTCAAATAACAGCTAGTTTTAGCAACTCTTACCGGGAAATGACACATCCTTACTATTTATTCAATGAGATTGATTTCTTTCTTCACCTTGTCCTGAGGATGAACCACATTAGATGGTTCGAAACTTCGGCCAAATCCTAATGATGTGATTAATCCGAAAGACATTTATCTACATTATGGATCACATAAGTATTAGATCTAACAATAATTAAATTCTATTGGAAATTATTATATCTAGATTTGACTGCCCTCAAAAGTTGGTGACCGAAAATGTAATGGCTTTTAAAATCTGCCAAGGTAAGAAATTTATGTCATAAGTATAACATTGAATTGACTCATTCTACACCTTATTACCCCCAAGATAATGGGTTAGCTGAGTCATCAAAAAAAATCCTGGTAAGAATAATAAAGAAGATGATGACATAAAACAAAATAAATTAGGATACTCAGCCAGTTCATGCTTGGGAAGTTAGGGTGAGTAGAAAAATATTAATTGGAGTTTATCTCTTTCAACTTGTTTATGATATTGATGTTGTGATGCCATTACAATTGGCCCTTTCTGTTATGAAATTTTACAAGATGAAACTGATAATTCAAATCCCATTTAGAGAAGGATGCAACAACTCATAGAAGCTCATCAAATTCGGGAATCCCTGATGGATAAAGCATGGAAGTATAAAGCCAAAGTAAAATTTTTCTTTGAAAAAATATCAAAATAATAGGTATTCCAAGAATGTGATTTGGTATTGCGCTGTGATGCAAGAAGGGAAGACCATGGAAAGCATGGTAAGTTTGACAACTTGTGGTTTGAGCCATTCAAAATTTCCCGAGTTCTGGAAAATAAAACATTTATGCTGAAGCATTTAGATGAAAATAAATTAACTGGAGGTCCATTCAATGGTCATTATCTTAAAAATTTCTTTATTTGTTGAGTCAATCAGTCTTTTCATTGTAAATATCTGGAGTGTTGTTTCAATAAGACTCCATAACCAATGGTATTTGTGTTTGTAAATAGATTCAATTGCAGTTCAGTCAATAAAAGTCAATTTATGTCATAGATTCTAGAACTTAAAATTCCTGAGAGTTGAAGGCACCGAATCTACAGTCCTTGAAGCCTCATAGGGAGGACTTCAACCCCAATAGGAGCCACTATTAGCACTGCAATTTTTCAAAAAAAATTCAAAGTCTGGTCATCATTGTAAGTTGTGTCTTTGATCCCCTCTTGTCTCCTAAATTATGGTTTAGAGCCCTAGAGGGTTAAAATGCATTATTTTTTTATCATTTTTTAACAAAATCCAAAAATAATTTTGAGTCCAATAGGTTGTTTGTGTTATAGAGTTATTAGGGTAAATTTTCTTTTAATAATTCTTTTAACTACTTTGAGTAGTTAAGGTCATGGGTTTAGCTTGAGAGGCTTTATTCATTCACCATGATATTTCTATCCGAGGCTAAAGACAAACTATCAGAGTCATCAGTTGTATTAGGAATAACACAGGAATAGCTACCCTCCCTAGAGAGGCAACTATTTTCTTCAGAAGATTTGGTTTTATAAGCAACACAAGAATACCTGTATCTTTTTAAAAAGTAGCTATTACGTTCCAAATTGGTACAAGGAGATAAAAGAAACATTACTCAGCTGAAACAAACACTTCTCCTTGAATATTGAAGTCTGTTATAACAAGAGGTGTTACTTATCTGAAAGGTGGCTATTTCTGTAATATTCCCAAATGGGGAAAAGTAGGAATATAGTGAAAAATGCTGGAACAATAATGAAAATCATCATATAAAATCAAGAGGCTAATATGGATATCTTTCATATGTTATAACAGCATAAATAATGGGCCATAAGATACACAACAAGAAAGTACAAGCCTCTAATGGACAAATCCCTCAAAATGAGGTGTTGCTACTATATATAAAAGTTGGAAGACCCTTACAGCGTTTTTTTAAAAACTCTGCTATAGAAAATGTTTATACATTTGATCTAGGGATGATATGTGCCTCAAAAGATATATCCAATACAGATCTGAGCAATATACAACCTCCTTTCAAGAACCCGTTAAGGGTTTTCAGCAAAACACCATGTACAAGATGGGGATCTAGGCCCTAGGACTGAAGATGCACTGCAAAATATAGATCTGGAAAGAGTGTATGATATGATATGATCAGTACAATAGCCTCCTACAATAGATCCTCTAAATGAAAGGTAGATCCCCTTCACTAGAAAACCAGCTCTCCAAATGGTGTGCCAATCCACCTTGCAACTCCTCCTACATAAATAATGTAGATCTAGAAGTAAACTGCACTGTAGGGATAAATAAACAGTTGGAATGATGCCAAGATCTAAAAATATTCACAAGGGCCTTCCTTACTATCCTCCCGATGGAAAGGAAGCATCCTCCACTGAAAATGAGCAATGAAATGACCCAGATCTAGTCTCCACTTGTTGCAACTTGCAAAACAACAAAACCCTCAACAGGATCTGCATTGTAAATGAAAGATGAAGATTGGCCTTAATCCTGATAGTGGAGAATGTAGTATAAGACTCCTCCAATAGCTTCTCAATGGAAGAGGTGGGATCCCTAATCAGGAACACCCTGTGATAAACATCACTCTATCTCAGCTAAACAGCAAGAGAAAGATATATGTCTAAACAGACCATATATTCAGAAATATCAATATACATAAAACATAATCAATATGTTTTCCATCCTCTTCCTTAAATAAGATATGAGCTTGAAAACCATAAGCCCCATCCAATAATAGCACTACTTCCACACAAAGCATCTCCATCTAAAAATGCGCTGTCTTTCATTGATGACCACTCCTCCATGACAACGTTGTTGATTTGGTCAAGGTTGACCCAGTCAAGGTGTTCCGCCCCCTTTTCACACCAAAGGGTGCTCAATTAAGCTGCAAACATCTATCTCTTTCACATTTCGCATTGATTTATTCATTATTAATGAGAATTATGGATCTCCATTGTCCTCTTATTCATTAAACAGAAAGCAAAAGAAAAATTTAATATTCCAACTAGCTCATGGCTAACTGGGAATATTACAATTTCTCATTGGAAGATTGATTAAAAAGGTTGGTTATTTATTTTCTAAGGCTACTCAAATCTATTGCTACTCATTACAGGTGAAATGTATTAAAGTGAAGTATGAGTAGCTATTATTAAAAAATGTGATGGAGTGAAATGTTTCGTGAAATGAGTTGGCAGCAGAGTTTAAATCATTTTGGTTTCGTGTCAGTCCCTCTCACCGAGTTTTATGGAATGCAGAGCTTTGTCTCTGTTTACTCTTGTGACCACTACAACAAAACGTTTTTATCTTCTAGAAAAAAAAATTGTTACTAAGTGCCAGTAGTTAGGGCTTTGTGGAGGGTTTTTGTTCCTCGTTTTATAGCCGTGCATTGGTGGCTAGGTTAACTTTTAACAAGATGGGCAAGGGTGGTAATTTGAACCGCTTAAAACTGGCTAATACCCGTTTTTTTACCATCAAGATAAGCCTTAATTCAAAGCAGCAGGGTGGTATCAGTTTTTAAGGAAGTTTTCAAGTGAAAATGTGGCAGTGGCTTAGGCATTTGTTGAGACAGTCGATGGAGAAAAGTTCAAGTTGGGGTCTCATACATTCAAAACAAATATTATCATTGCAAGGGCTACCCAAAAATTAGCTATAGGTGAGTCCTGGCATAAGAATAACAAAACTTCACTTAAAGCTTATTCAAATCTATATTTAAAGCCTAAATATGAAAATATTGGTTGGACCCCTACAATTCATATTTCATATTTTAGAACTCAATGGCAAGATGTCATTACCATTGTACAACATTACATAACCTATGAGGGTAGGTTTTCTATTGTGCATAAATATCAGATGAGGCTTATAGCTCGCATATCTGGCTCTAAACCTATGGATATGCCATTTTTCCTTCAGAAATATTTGTTGTCAATGTCTCAAAAAATACATAAAACCCTAGGTTATTCTCTTCATAATCTCTATCACATAGGTTTGATTAAAATATTGGTGGTTTATCATCTAAGAAAGAAAAGAACCACCTTGGAAAAAATTTTAGAAGTGAAAGATTTAGCAGTATTAACTCAAATAGAAGAGTAGGAAGACCTAAAAGGATAAAGACCCAAGAGAGGCATTCAATCCCTACAACTTCTTGACTCCTTCAAAAGCTGGCACATCTTCAATATCATTTAGCAGACAGACTAGGAACTCAGCTAGGAAAGCTACAGTTCAAACCAACACTTCTACACCAATCATCACTCCTATACCAACAATGCAACAAACCAAAGAGGTCTATACTAGAAGATCATCATAGGAGCCACAAACCTTGAGGTATTTCATGCAGGATCATGCAAACAAACTCAAACAAAGAGATACCCTACCTGACAAAAACACTATGTCTAAGAGAAAGGAAGAGGTAGCTTCCTCTTCAACGGGTAAATGCAGGAGACAAATCATTATGACAGAGGGAACTTCAGTGGAAGTTAGCCCTGAAACCTTGACACCAAGTCCTGTTCTAGAGTTTAGACAAGAGAATCAAGAAAAAAATGCCACTCCAGCACCAGAGGAGCCTACACTTGCACAAGTATTTTCCTCACTCAAAAAGGGGAAAATAAAAGTTTTAGAGACCACTACAGCAGAAGAACCTACCATAGCTCAGCTTTACTCATCTATTATTTCTTCAGCCAAAAGGAAGAAGAAAGCTATAGTCCACTCATATTCATCTTTTGAGGAGGATAGCAGTGAGACAGAGTTCAGTGAGTTAGATTTTGAAGAAGGACAATCAAGAAAAGCCATACATGTGAGAAAAGGCATTTATACATCCCAAACCCATACATTCAAAGGCCTCACACCAGACCAAAGAGAAAGCTTAGAATAGCAAGAAAAATCATAGTCAACCTTGATCTGAGGGATGAAATAATAAACATAGATGAAAGCCCAGAGAATGAACTAAGGAAGAAGAAGATTCAACAGAGAAAGAAAGTACATAAGAGAGAGCCAAACAAAAGGGTAACCAAGGCAGAAGTTATCAAGATTTTTTCTTCTATACTAGATCTCTGATGATTGAATGTACAGAACCATGAAAATCTAAAGAATCGTATCATTTTTGTCTTATACACAATATTTTCAGATATAGCTACCCTTTTCAGAAAAGTAGCTATTATTTTCTAATTTTGTATAAGAAGGAGGAAAGGTTGCTTTTTGGTTATGTTTTCGAGAGAAGGACATTGAGTAGTGATAAAGTGAATGTAGCCTCAAGGGTAATAGCCTTTTTCCAAGTGTCATCCTATCAAGGTATCTTCCAGTTGGTTACTCCTTTCAGTTGGCTACTCCTACACTTTTGCAGAAAAGGGTCTAGGTGTTCTTTTCAGTTGGCATATTGCACTTTTTGTGGAGGTAGTTTTTCCAAGAAACGAGGAGCACTCAACCACCTCAACTCAGCCGCTTCGAGCTCCATACTGTCATATTATATATTTATTTGTATTTCAATTTAATTTTTATGTTTAAGGTAAGCTCTACTATATGTATATGATCGTAATAATGTCTCTAAAAACATAATTTCACTTTTTATGGAGGATTTTTACATAACTCATTTTTTATATATATACTATGTAAGGCAAGGAAGAAAGGGTGCGTTGGTTTTACATTTCATTGCATAATGTGTTGTACTATTTTGAATATATAATATATCCAGAGGCACTCTTGAGGACTCACAAATTGTATGGTGTGTGTATCGTTCAACTTCTTATGTGTTTCCATAATTTACTATTTCATTCCAGATTATGATTTACATAGTTCTATCTCATGTTTTTATCAGTATTGTGAACCTTCATGACATACTAATATGTTTTTGTAAGTCTTGTTTTATCAAGCATTCATGATTTAGTATGAATTGAAGATAGTTCATAACCATTCCTTGAGGATGAATTAAATCATGTCTCATACTCTTATAAGTCTTTGAACTAGCATACATGATTAATCTCTTTTTGTCATTCTTGATTTATCAATCATTCATGATTGATGAAGTCATGTTAGTTGGAAGCATTCTATATAATAGGATTCTTAAAATGTGGAGTGAGACTCTTGTAAGTATTTTAAAGCATTCTTTCACTATACATTTTAGGTCTGGAATTTGTGTTACCCTTTCCTCTTAACAGTGGACTTATGTTTTACATATCTACTGTTTATCTTCCATTTTCTAACCATCAAGCTAAAAATACAACCTTGTTATCACATTATGCACCTGTTCCCTCATATGTGTGAGAGATTCTTATTTTTTCAAAACCTCTTTCAGTGTGCGTGATTTCCAACCACCTTCCAAAAAACTCAATCAAGTCATAAGAAAATACCTTGAGCTTAAGATGTGTCTGGTCAGGCGCTTTTCACAATCCAAGTATTGATTCGAGCACTAACACTATAAATGACCTACAATTATCAAATACGAAATATGAAATTACACCAAATATTGATTTCTCACCTTGTGAATCATGTAAATATGTTGTGGCGACATAAAAATATGCCTCTAAAAGATTGATTTTCATGCCAAAAAGCCAAAAAAAATGAGTATATATGATGCAATTATAAATAATGAGCTCCATTCTTGAATCCTACTAGCTATGGGGTATAGAAAACTAATTTGGAGTGGTTCTCATTATTAATTAATTAAATATGTCAAAATACAACAATCAATAACAATGATCCTGAAACGTAACCACTAAACAAACGTTAAAATTGTAAGTAAAAAGTTTGGCTAATATATGTTACACCAAAAAAATATCAAAGGGGCATTCAGACTCTTCCAAATCCACATTAGGCATGAGTATTCAAAGATTTAATTGTATGGATACAAGGAAAGAAATCTCTACCTCTCAATGATAACTATGTCCTCCTACAAGTACTTCAACTAGCAAAGGGGTGTGAAGACAAGTACCTCAAAGAAAAAAAAAACTACACATTACAAAAACACACCTCATCCCCCCTCTACCTTTATTAAATAGATCTAGGGGAATAAAAAAAAATATCCATAGAGAATAGGACTAGACTGGGAAAAATAAAGATGATATGAAAAAAATAACCAACAATGAAAATCTACTAATTTGAACACGTTTAAGGTAAACTAAACAAATTTGGCATCCATAGTACATTAAAATGACATTGATCAAATTTTGGATTGGTCAATTTCAGCTATCCATAGTGCCACCAATCTAATGAACTGTGATAGGAGATTTTCCCATTAATGGAGCAACATGTTTAAATCTCAAACTGTTTCTTGATAACCATTGTCTTTAACTCACAACCATGCATATTTCTAGTGCATAACTACAAAACATGGACAAAAAAGTGAGCATAATGTCCAAAATCCCAATATACCATAATGGAGAAAAATAATAAATCAAAACTTACGTACAATGTACCAACCATTGAAATTATAGAAACATGAAATAAAATGTCATGATACTTCTCATCAAGGAAAAACAAAATCATATCACATGAAATGATGAATTTATAAACATTTTTCAGAAAATGGTGTTAATACACTAACTATAATTGGTTGGAAAAAATAATTCAAGGATATATATAGTTGGATGGAAAAAATTCATCCTTGAGGAAACGAAGCTTATACTCAAAAACTTAACCATTAGAGAGTACCATTTAGATATGGGTTTTTTCATGTGGTGGGTCACTTTCACTTAGCCAAATATTTGAGGAAATAACCAACCAATTGAGAATATACAATTGTTTTTTATTTAAATATATTAAATAAATCATCCAGTAACTTAAAGAATTTCCTTCATCCAACCCATGTATCTTTTCGAATAGTTCTTGAACCTTAAAATAATCAAGAAAATAAGCCAATATGATGATACAAGAAAAATTTTAAGAACCTACCTCATTAGGGGTATAAAGGGGAACCTCATGCTAAATAAAAAAACATTATTCTTTAAGAACCATGGAACCCCATTGTACTCATTTAAGATACTCTTGTAGTTGAAATTCCAAGCTGAAAATTCCTTTCCCTTTATGTTCAAAGAGAAATATTCCCTTTACCACTCTTTTTTGAGGTAGATGTGCATCTCATCATTCCATCACATAAGGCAGAAAGGCCACTCCATTGAACTTTCCAATTAATGTTCTTGCATGTGCATACATGAAAATAGTATCTCCTCAACCAAGACCTCCAACACGATCAACACACTAAAGTCATATATTTTCCTAGGGAGACTTGATAGCTTATCCAAGTTGATACAATATTGTTTTAGAGAGGTTATAGGAGACCAAACTGGATCTTTTATTGGCAACTTTCCACAAGAAAATAATTCCTTCAGGGCTTAGGGAATATTGACCTCTTTTTTTCAAGTAATCCTAATTCATGTTTTCTATTACAGATTTGAACCTACTAGCATGCACCTACCTCCTAAATAGATCTATTAGTATGATGAGTTTATTAGACAAAGAAAAATAAGCTAAAAATAAATAGTTTGAGATTACACCACATCCCCCCCATCCCCCACCCAGTCACATAGAAAAACTAAAACATAAGAAAAACATAAACAACTATGTGCCACATATCTGTGGTTCTAACTTATAGTTTTGTATATTGAATTTAACTTGAAGGAATCTTTAAAATACCCTTGAGATATTATATATTATGCGTTGAGTAAACCCATTGAACAACTTCTAGGCAATATACTACAATATTTCTTTCAATTTTCCTTTTACTACAAAAACAAGGGATAATTAGGGAGACCATAGTTTTGGAATTTCTACTAAGTCTTTGCAACATCTTATAGATGTTCCCCTCATTATTTGTTAGAAACCTACTAGTCAAGCATTACCAAAAATGATAGTTTCAAGCATTTTAGCTATATACTTCTTTGAAGTAAATTTCAAAAATATAGATGTTACCCATTCTATTAGATGGGTGAAAAAAACATTTAGTAGTATTTTATCTATATTTTAGCAGATTTTCTTCTTATTTTTAACAACACATTCATAGAACATTGCTATCACTGAAAATTTAGAGATCCTCCCAAGTTTCCTACTAATGTAGAGAAACAAGTCTTTTTGTGGATAAAGGTATTTGATTTGGGCTTCCATATCATAAGTGAATGAATTTGGCATGGTTTATAGTCTCAAGGTTCAAGAACAATAATATACTTATTAGCTTGTTAATTTGAAGAGAACTCCTCAATTATACATGTCATGTTGTAGGAAAATAAATTATTTCTTAAAAGAACAAGCTTCTATGTCTCAATAAAAGGAAAAGTAAAAAAGTTCTTAAAAACCAAACTACAAAAAGGTTATAAGCCATAAATCTATCTGTATATTCAGTTGAAAGAAACAAATTATTTTTTAAATCTTGGAATCTCAGTATACTTTGTGTATTTCAGAAGAATACAAAAAGAAGACAAATTGTAAACTATGGTATTATTCCCCTAATAAGTGAACCAATAAAAAACTAATAAAAAATACATTGAGAGTTTAATGCTCATGGAAAAATACTCAACAAACCATGAGCCATCAATGCATCACTAAAGTGAGCTATCTCAAAATGTGATCAAATCCTGACAATATGTTGGCTGCATGTAGTGATTTCTCCATAGTTTTTGAGACAACCATATAAACCATTATTATGGTCTATGGATCTGGGGTGAGAAATAAAGCATACAAATTTAAGCAACATAATGTTAAAATGATGATATCTTCTGCATGGAAAATTTCCTTCTTGTAGAATTTCGAAAAAATATTGTCTCTGTGTGAATATTTTCCTTTCCCTCATAAAATTATGCTACTCAAGAATTTGGGTAAAAAAAATTTTAAAGACCATAAAACTCGATGCTTCGCTTTAACTGGAAACTAACGTTCAGAAGGACAAAACCAAATCAAATTTTTATTCATGGAAACTAAGCATAATTAGGTTTTAATGAAGGAAACCAAGCACAATTAATATTTCAATCAGGACAAACTGAGGCAAAAAGAAATTAGGGTTTTTTTCACTGACCACAAAATAATTATTTTATAGAAATTATGTAATAAAATTATTTGCAAGTAAAAAAATTCTAAGATGTATGGTTTGTGCACGGAACCTCAGTGGGTATATCAACATGCAATCCAAGATGTAGGGTTTGTGTGCATGGAACCTTAGTGGGGATATCAACTTGCAAAACATTCTCTGGATCAAAATCTCCCCTCATCAACTTGCAAAAGGTTCTCTGGATCAAAATCTCCCCTCGCCATTATAGCATCCTTGACGTCTCATTTCTTTCAAGCTTTCTAATTAAAATCAATTATTTAATCTCTGTCATTTCAAAAAATACAACAACAAACCTCATGGAATCATTCTAAGCATTCTCTTTTTGAAATCCTAGCAAAGAAATGAATTATCATATTTTGTTCTACATAAAATATTGGGGGTTTGAAGTAGATAAAATTTAAAATAGAAGTTCAAATACATTAATGTACCAAAATAATATTACATGTATATGGAGAAACGTAAGAAAAAGTTGATTATGTTGAGCTAGTGAGGGAGCAAAACTATCTTAATGCACATTAAAAAATGTGTTCAACACTTTTTTTAATGTATCTTCAACTTTTGTCAGTGTGGGTCTTCTCAAAATTATGGATAATGGGTACTCGTTGAATGTGAAATTTAATTATGCATCCAATGTGCGTCGACACTTGAAATTTGAGTAAATTGTTGAAAGACGAAAATAAGAAAATCTTGATTTAATTTTCCTTGAATTAAATTGGGAGAAAATTGTAATTCCACATCACAAGAGAACAAGAATGTGTTAACTAAGTTATTTTGACTTATTTAGCTCAGTTAATTCGAGTTGAGGGCCTAGCGTGGGGCATGTAGAGTGTATCCTACTTTTTAGGAGTCCAGGTTGAGTTTACTTTGGGTTGTAATTAATTAATTCAATAACTTTGAGTTAGAGCTAGTTAAACTACTTCTAACTATTGGAGGAAATTCTAGTGGGAGTTAAAGTAGTGGTTTGTGTACTTCGTGATCAACCAGTTAACTGATAAATCAACCATAAATAATTGATGCATGAGTGATCTACGAGTTACCCAGTTGATATTGGATTTCAATGGAATTGTATTATTAGTTTTATAATCATCCAAATTTTAGAGGTGGTGTTTGTAGTGAGAAGAAGGCCTATGATGGATTGTGTATTTTTAGATGAGTAATTTCCCTAATTAATATGGTATAATTCCCCAGGAAAAATAGCAAGGAAATAGGGACTTGAGCAAGCAGAAAATTGGTTAATTATTGGCCAAGGCTTGTCTAGGAAGTAGTGAGATAGATAGAGACAGTGCAGAGGTTGCTCGGGCTTGAGAAAATTATTGTAATCTTCTCACATTTTTCTGACTAATGCAATATACAGATAGAAGAGGATTTTAGCTATGGCTTTCCCTAGGAAATCATTGTATAATGTGTTGATTGAATTATTTCTCATGTATGCTTTGTGATTTCGTGATTGTTTAAATTGTTTCCGCTTATGATTAGAGTCGATTCAGGTCTATTGTTTTAGTAAATTAAAATTATAAATTTAAATCTGAAAGTGATTTCTACATAAACGAATAAGGATATAAGCCAAATAGACAGTTAAAAAAATATTTTTTTTATTTTCCCTCCAAAATATTTACCTTTACCTCTTTTTAAATTTAAAGGATTTTGATTGATTTACATATTATGTACGTGAAAATTTCATGGGCAATTTTGGACTGAAATTTCCTCTAATGCAATGGGTTTTTAGAAACTAACGGACACATATCTAGAAAAAGGGCTAGTAATGATGGTAACATAGACGTAGAAAAGGAGAGGCAAGGGCTCTGCCACCGCCTCGCAAGGTAAATAATGAGCCTAGTCTCCTAGATCTAAAGAGGCCTTGGGCATGCAGCCAAAAGAAATGTAATAGAAGTCCTAATCAAATCGAAAAGCCCTATAGTTATGCTTATCAAGGCGAATAAGCTTAGAGAAGAGGAAATTTCATCAATAATCAAGATGAATATGAACTACAAAGAAGTAACAATTAGTGCAAGAGGGGCATCAGGAAGCATCTGCACTATATGTAACCAACAACTATGGATATACAAAGAATTTATAGAGATCAACATTGGATTAAGATTGATCTTCATAACAAAGAAAATGGGAATGATCTTAAAGTATACATCATATATTCCCCTTCACATTATATAGATAAAGAATAGTGTTGGACCTCATTAGAAATCAATCTAGAAGCTAAGTAAACCAACATGTCATAGTAGGTGGCAATCTCAACCTAGCTATGAATGTGGAAGAAAAGCAAGGCAGGATATAATTCCTTCTAGATCCAAGTAGATACAAGCTAGATGCAATAACAATTGAAAATAGTTTAATGGATTTCAAGCCAAAGAATGGAAAGTATACTTGAAGCAATAGGTGCAGAGGCATAGGAAATATAAAAGAAATACTTGATTGCTTCTTAATCCACACTAGTCTCATTGCATGTTTTGGAACGACATCATCTAGAATTATTTCAAGTGCATATGATCATAAACTAATCACTTTAATAGTAGGTGAAAATATCAAATTTGAGTCACTCCAATTTCAATATAACCCTATTTTTTCCACCAATTAGGATACCAAACAACTTGTCTATCTATCTTGGTGCACCAGAGTCAATGGCTCCCTCAACTATGTTTGAGAGAAAAGGCTAAAACTTGTTAAAATTGCATTAAAAAGCTAGGAAAAATCAATCTTTAGAGATCCAACTCAGGATAATATTGACCTTCAAAAATAATTAGTTACTATGCATGAAAGGTAATAAACAAGGATGAAATAGCAAATCTATAAGGAAAAAAAAGACCTTTATTTTGGAAATTATAACTAGGTTCGGTCTTCATAATGACCTATGTGTAATCATGATATTGTATAATTTGTATAAAGAAACAAAAATAAAGAAAATATTCTTTTTTTCATGTAAAGCATTTGTTTCATGCTCAAGTTTAGGTCAAAAGCATGTTCTTCATGCTTGTATGTCTTTCTAGGTATTTCTAGGACAAAGAAGAAATTATGTCATGTATTATAGTCCCATTTATACTAATTGTAACAAAGAGAAATATTTATTTTTTCAAGAAAAAACTATAAATTTATACAAGACCAAGTCATCCCCAATCAAGGAAAAGCCAACCTAAGGGAGGGTTATTCGGCCCCCTAAGAAGGCTATAAATATAACCTAGAGCTTGACCTTGTTTGTCTCTCTGATTCATCTCAAGTTTGATATGTAATAGAGAAGGAGAAGAAGAGATAGAAGGACGAGGAAAAGAAGAAACAATAAAATTTTCTTGGGATAATATATCTCTCTCTATCTACAACTGAAAATATATGGTTTATGTGTAGCTATAGTTGTAGGAGGCCCAAATTTTGAGGAGGAGTTGTAGGTCTCAAATTATAAAGAAAAGTTGTAGAAGGTCGAAGTTTTGAACCTACCTTACAGAAATTTTTCTAGGGGGATGGCTTGGTGCTTGGGAGGATTTTTGGCTTTGGCCTTTTTGTTTTGGAACTCTCATTCTAATAAGATTCTGTAAGAAGAGAAGCATTATTTCTAGGTTTTCCCCTTGAGGGTTTTCGCCCTTGCTTGGATCCTATACCATGTGTACCTTCTTTCATTGTGTTATTAATTATTTTGATAATTGCTTGATGAACAAGAAAAATTAAGTAATAAAAGGCCAACTAACTTATCGATGAAGGAAATTTAATAATAATCTACAAAACCCTTCATTTTCCAACATGGTATTGTTAGCCACCTATGAAATTTTTGTCAAGCAAATAGGTGGCTAAATTTTTTTTATGATCCTTCAAGAGATACATTTCCTATGAAAATCTCTCATCCTTGAAGTCTCTGTGTGTCCATTTCCTTTGAGAATATTTTCACTGCTATCTCCATCAAAAAAGCCTCACTGCCTGTGACAAATTTATGCTCGGAAAGGCCTTCATCTGCCCCTTGTATCTCTGCAAAATTCCCATTTTTAACCCTTTTCAAAGCTTCCCCTTCGACTCCCAAAAATCCCTCCTAAGTCCTCCAAACCTTCTTTTTCCTCCTTTTAAACCAAGTGAAATCCCTTCAGGTGGTTTTAAAACCCCTTTATTTACCTACCGAAACCTCTGTTCGGCCTCAAAAACCCTGTTTTTTGGCCAAAAAACCCATATTTTACCATATGACAGGCTTATCTCTTTTCGGCCAGCCCCCACCACTTCCCCTCCATAAGCCTGAGTGCTGAGACCAAGCGCTAAGTCGAAGAGCGCTAATCACATCGGAGGATTGGTCGAAGCGTTTTTTCTCTTTGTGAAAAAAAATCTCTGACGCGATAGTTTAATTGTTCTATTGGTCTTGGGAGGGATCTCCGCCGTTGATCTTAATAGATCTAATGGCCCACGCCCATTCCATTGCACCATATAACACCCCTATGTTACCTCCTGATGAAGATCTTCACCGTTGACCTTAAAGCAATCCGACGGCCAGCGCATTGTCAGACCTTTCTATTGCGCCAGTCGCAAACCCTTCTCATCCCCGATTGTGATCTCCCGATGCAATCCTAGCAGTTGAATCCACAAGAACCAATGGCTAGGATTCGCTCTCACCTCCACCCCATGTCCCCTGATTGGGCTCCTCCGATCCAATCGCAGTTGTCGATCCCCTGAGATCCGACGGTCCTAATCAAATCACCCTCTGCCTTTTGACTGGGTCCCACCTTTTCAGTCCATTTCATATGATTTCATTACATTTTCATTGCATTTCTCGTGCACTGCGTTCCAAGGTCTAAACCGCATATTTTTCATTAAACTTCATGTTCCTCCGCCCACATCAAATTTTTTAATGTTTTACATTGGAAAGTTATATCATTCCACCCAAAACATTGAAACATTAATGTTTTATATTAAAGTTTTCCATTTCGCCCAACCTTCGTGAACCATTCCACCAGTTAATCATAACCGTCGATCGTCGCCACTCCATATGATCGGATGATCCACATGCAATTCCCTACCAAACCTCCATCAGCTGCATTCTCCACCGTTCCACATCAATTTGCAGGCATCCACCACATACACCATTGTTGCGCTGCCAATTCCACAGCGTTCCACTACATCTGTCCTCCCCCATGCATATATTTCTTAACATATCTATGTTTTTTTTCAGGGTACAGGCGGTGAAAACCACCATTTCTCACCGTCACTGTTACAGTGACACAGAGTGCAAATGAAGCATTTTCAGAGCCTGATATTACAGAAATGTTGCGAGGATTTCTACAAGAAATATTTCATTAAAATTACAGTGTTAGACCTTGTTAAAGCTCCCCAGCACCATTAAAGCTCAAATTTCACAGACAGAGATAGTAATGAAGCGGCAAAGAGTATCAGTAAAATATCAGAGATTTTAGGGCATGTAATTAAGGATTTGGAGCCTTAATCCAGCATTCAAAGGGAAAATGTACCAGATTGAAGACCTTACGAATCACCCAAAAGACCTAATGAGGCTTAATGCACATAAAAATATATGGACAGTGTTTCACATCAGAAGAGGTTTCCTCCCAAGAAAAGGACACAGTACCCATACTGCTTTATTCTACAATGTGTCCCTGAGAATATTTCCACCCTAACAACAGTCCTGATGCTACCAGAGTATTTGTTACATAGTATGGCAGAACCTAAAGTCATGTATCTGCCTATTTTTTATTCACCATAGTACTACAAGTACTGCAATGAAAATACATCAAGAACATACCTGGAGTAAGTTTCAGCCTGTCGAAGACCACTCTTTCATCCAAACAGTGCTGAAGATTAATGCTCGGATATTAAAACAGAATGGGTTTCAACCCTCTTCTGCTGCATCTGTTTTAATGTTTCATTTAGTGTCTCATCTACCCCTTCTTCCTTTCTTTCAGCTATAAAACTCATGAAGAAACTCATTATAAGGGTTGTTGATCGGATATCTGTGAATTGTAAGTTGTTTCTCTTGAGATATAGTTCTCTGTGTAAAGTTGTAAGATAGGCTGAGGAGATGTTTTCAAACTGAATATCAAGTTGTTGGACAATGTTGTACATGACTGGTGTTATTCTTTAATATGACAAGCACATTTCTTTGGATCCTGATTTAAAGCGGCGGTGATGTCTTTCTATCTCTGTCTTTGTTCTACTTCATAATTCGTCACATTTCATTTCTTCTAGTACGCATCAGAAATATGGCATAGAATTTACCCTTATATGGTACCCTATGTTTCTGCTCTCCCGACCTTCGATGTTTTCTGCTATATGTGCTATCTCAATACTGATTTAAGTTAATTTAACTAGTGTAGTAACTAATGTTTTACTGCTAGTTGATGTATGAATTGACGAATCCATGCTTAGATGTTCTTGTTGGGTTTTAATTGAGTGAATCAGGATACTAGGAGTTAGAATGCTAATTCTATCACACTAGGGTCCTTTCAATTAATTGAAGCTTTCTAAGTTCCCTTAAGTTGGATGCCGAAGCATTGAAAGTTCATAGTCTTTCTATGATCTCAGGTTTTCACTTTTGTGTTTAAATCTTTAATGTTTCCTTTGTCTGAAGAGTTAACCTTTTAAGAGTTGGATCACAGGTGTCTAATGGCATGTCCTGTCCCTGGACCTGATTCCTAAATAGTCACCTTGGAGGTTTCCTTACCTTTCACCTTCTTTCTTACCATTTCATACCACACTATCATCTTTAAGATCCAACGCTTTAGATGACTAGCCCAATTGAAAGCCTGCATATTGAAAAGCAAGTAAACCCTTTCTTGACTCCATTGCCTAATGGTCTCGAGTGTTCTTTGAATTTTTCTCCTTTGCCTAAAATCATCTTTGCTCGTCCTTTCCTTATATTGAACCCTTCCTTCCAGTTTCCCAACAACCAAATAAACTAAACAATCCATCGTGCCTTATAACTAGCTTAACACCTTCAAATCAAGCTTCAAAGACATATACCTTTGCCAATTATAGAGAGATCCCTCTCTGGACCCAGGAGGGCTAGATCCTGAGGTCTGAAAGTGGTTCTGATGTTGTCTCATCTTTTGGTATTACCAAACTTGCCAAAACATGGGAACCCCAACATAATGGCGACTCCGCTGGGGAACTCTTTGAGTAAAACACACCTTTAAACACTTCAATGACTCAAAGTAGATCACAGTAACCTTAGTTTGGTGGTAAGTCACTGTGGTGGACGGTACACCTCCTCGACATATTCTAAACCTTCCACCTGGCGACTCCATAGTTCCCTCACGATTTAAAGACTCCACTGGTGATCAATAGGCCACTGATTATCTTCGTTTTCACATAATAAAACTCCACTGGGAGACCAGCCTTCATAAAAACATGAGCCATATTAGAAGTAACAAGTAGGATTAAGATGATTTTTTTTAAGACAACATTTTGGCTTCAAGAACCATTCAAACAAGATCTTATCCTAACCCAGACCCACCTGAAATAGTTAACAACCCTGAGAGCATTCTCAGGAAATCTCCTACACCTAGAAAGCCAAATATTTCCAGACATACCCATAGAGCTAACTTTGTACCAGAAGACTTTGCAGCTCTATCAGACCCTATGTTTGACTTAGATTTGCAAAACGGTTTACCTAGATCTAGGTCATTCAGTGTTCTAGACCAGCCAATCCTTGAGCTCCCTGGTGCATCATCTCACAATGGTCAACATAGTAGGGATAGAGAGAACCCTCCATCTACACCTAAACATAATAGGGATAGAGAGACGCCTCCATCTACACCTCCGGATATTCATTTCATTCAGAACTTGGGGCTCTGTCATCCTAAATCAGCTCAACAGAGTATTGTTGGTCCCAGTATTCGTGTCATCCACATACCTGCTACACAAGAAAATCCTTTACCTCATCAAAACATCATTATGGTAGCCTGGTATTCACCTCTGGTGTTACCTCAGCCTCTAGTGCCTTTACCCAAGGATTATCAATAAAAAATCCCACATTTCACTGCAAAAGAGTCTACCACGGCTCAACACCATGTAGATAGGATGGAAGATTCCTTTGATAATATGGAGATAGATTATGATATAGTCAAGATGAGAATCTTTGCCCAGATTTTGGGAGGTGATGTGAAGAAATGGTTTAAAGGCCTGCCTCCTGGTAGTATCAATGACCTTCCCTCTTTATATCAAACCTTCATAAACAAATGGGAAGTCAAGACCAACCCTCTCCAAATCTTAGCAAAATACAAGAATCTAAAAAGAAACGTAGGAGAGAGTGTCCATGATTACTCTACAAGGTTCAACAACGTTTACAACTCTCTTCCTCCACATATGAAACCTCCCTAAGGTATGGCTTTAGTGAAATATCCCGAAGGCTTTGATGCTGACATGGTCTACCAACTTAGGGAGAGAGATTACAACACATTGGAAGATATGAAAAAATGAGCAGTGAGTGTAGAGGCTAACCTGATTGAGAAGAAAGCTAGAATGAGGGCTGAGAAAAGGGTAAGATATATGGATGACACTATAGCTTCCACATCTGGTCCCAAGTATGACCATTTAGCCAAAAATATGGAAAAGCTACAGCAAATGATGGAAAAAATGGTTGTCACAGTTAGTAATCAGAACATAAACCAAAATCATAACCAGAACCAGAACTTTAGGAGAAACAATACCACTCCCAATAGACAAAGAGACTCATATCAGCAAATCATACCCCCATTTCAGGAGAATTTCCTTGATGAAGATGAGGGGATAATAGAAGAGTCCGAGGGTAACACAATAAATATGTTTGAAATCGAAAACTCAGTCCACAACTGTTCCATAGAAGAAGATCATCCCTCTCCCTCATATTGGGATGAGGAAAGATTAGAATCTGAGGATTATAGGCTAGGATTTGAAAATTCCATCCTACAGGTCAGAGAATAGTATGAACTTATAAGCAAAAGGAGCCTAGAAAATTCCAAACCTAAATCTTCTGAGGTTACCATTAATAAAATGCCTGAGAAAACTTCTAAAGTTACTGCTAAAAGTAGCAAATCAGTAGCTGAGAGTTCTAGGAGGAACAAAGAAAAAGACAACCAAAATACTAATAAAGAAGGTACACCCACTAGAAGCACTAGCACTACAGTTAGTGCTCCTGATAAAACAGTTACTAACACTGTACATAGTGAGAATCAGCACACTGATTTTGCCACTAAAGTAGTGGCTAAAAAAACAGAGTTGAGTGTTACGAAGAGTCAATCCACCTTAAATTTGGAAAGTGAGATTGCAAAAATTAAAATCTCTATCCCACTCTCTGAGCTGGCTACTCAGGATGTCTATAAAGGCCAAATTTTGAAAGCTCTAAATCTAGGTGAAAATAGTGACACTGTCAATCTGAGTGATGATCAACCAGCCCTTCTGTTTGGTCCAAAGATAGAAGGGAAGTTTCAGGAAGGGGTAGTACCTCCTTTTTATATCAATCTCAATATCCATGACAAGATCCTTCACAACGCAATGCATGACTCTGAGGCCTCACACAACCTAATGCCCAAGGTAGTTATGGAAAGGTTAGGCCTAGAGATAACCTGTCCTTATAAATATTTATACTCATTTGAATCTAGCAGAGTAAAATTATTTGGCCTAATCAAAGACCTGTGTGTGAAATTGACCCAGATTCCAGCAAAATGTATGGTTATGGATGTTGTAGTGGCAAATGTGCCACCTAAGTATGGTATGCTATTATCAAGGTCATGGGGAGCCAAGATGCAAGGTACAATGCAGATGGATGGGGCATTTTCCACAATCCCTGTCTTTAGCCAACTTAGGAGACTGTATAGAGAGGAAAAAATGAAATTCTTGGTCAGCAGCCCTGAAAAGCCTGAAAATTCACCTCTGTACTCCGTACACATGGATCTACACTCCTTTATCCTTTGCAATGATGAATCCTTAGAAGAGCCAGAACAAGAAAACAGAGATACCAATGATGAGACCGGGCCCATAGATTTTAACATAATGGCTGCTATAGACTTAGAAGAAAACTAAGAAGAAAACTTGGGACCGTACACTAAGTTTGAAAGTCAGAGCGAACAAGAGCAAGACTGTGAACATTAGACTAGTCATCTCCCTGAAACCCATACACAACATGAGGAAAAAAACCATCCACACCACAATACAGGCCTCATATTACAACGTAACAATGAAAACAACGTTAGGGAGGAAAACAATGATGAACACGAAAACGACCCCTTATTGAGAATGAATTTCGATGGGTCTTGCACTAGGAAAACTGCAGGAGCAGGGGTGTGGTTACTTAACACAGAGAGTGACTATGCAAAGAGTCATGCCTTCAATCTGAACTTTAAATGTAAAAAAAATATTGCAGAGTATGAGGCTCCCATCTTAGGCTTGAATCTGTTGAAAAAATTAGGAGCTCGTAGGATTGCTGTGCATGGAGACTCTGAGTTAATCATAAAACAAGTGAATGGAGAATACACAGTGAAACACCCCAGGTTGAGAGCGTACAGGAATGATGCTATGGATTTATTGAAAACCTTTGTGGAATATGAACTGGTGTTTGTTCCTAGGAGTCAGAACGTAATTGAAAACGGATTAGGCTGCATAGATAGTTCATATCATAAGCTTCCCAGTGAAAAAAAAGTTATCATTCAGACTAAATACATGCCTGCAGTGCCTGATAATGAGAAATATTGGTAGGTCTTTGAGGGCAACAAGAACATAGAAGATTTCCTGATTGGCAGGAACGAGTTTGAATTCTCTGATTCAGACCCTAAATCCGACGATAGCTGCCTGAGTGAGGGCCCCCCCCCCCCGACGAAGAAAAATCACCCCATAGCATTGAAATAAACACTTTAACTGAACAAATTGGAAATACAACCAAAGAATATAAGAATGTAGATAAAGAGGAAATAGAGGTGCTATAGGAAAAAGATAATAATATGCCCTGAGGTCTGGCACCTTTAGAGGACTTATTTGATGTCGACGATGTAGCAAAAAAACCCACCATAGAGAACTCAGACTCTGATGTCGAGGAATGCAACATAGGCACTGAAGATAAGCCTAAGATGATTAAATTGGCTAAGTCCTTACCCATAGACATGAAAAGGAAATACATTGACTTATTTAAAGAATTCATCGAAGTGTTTTCCTGGAGCTACGAGGACTTAAAGGCCTATGACACAAACATTATACAGCACAAAATACCTTTGAAAGAGAATAAAAAGCCCTTCAGACAGAAACTTCGATTAACCCGAAACAACTACCTGCAATTGAAAAGGAAATAAAGAGAATGTACAAGGCAGGAATTATAGTTCCTGTGAGGTTTTTTTATTTGGTTTCCAACCTTGTAGCTGTGAGAAAGAAAATAGGTGAGATCAGACAGTGCATTGACTTCCAAAATATTAACAGAGCTTCCCTTAAAGATAATTACCCCTTACCAAATATGGAACACATTCTACAGAGGGTAGTGGGCTCAAAAAGGATCTCCCTGCTAGACGGTTTTTTAGGCTATAACCAAGTTTTAGTACTCCCAGAAGACCAACTCAAGACAACTTATACCACTCCATGGGGCACCTTTATGTACGTAAAAATGCCCTTTGGACTGATGAACGTTGGTGCGACTTTACAATGAGCAATGGACATAGCCTTTTTAGAGGAAATAGGGCACTTCATTGTCATCTATCTAGATGACATAACAGTCTATTCCAAGACTGATGAGGAGCGTCTAAAACATATGAGAAGGTTTTTTGAAAAATGCAGAAGGTTCGATCTGTCATTAAACCCCAAAAAGATTGTATTCAGGCTGTAGGAAGGTAAGCTTCTCGGCCATATTATATCAGAGAAGGGAATTAAGATAGACCCACAGAGGGTTGAGGGAATAATTCAAATCACACACCCGAGAAACATTAAAGAGCTACAGTCCTTTATTGGGAAAATTAACTTCCTAAGGAGGTTTATTCCCAACTTAGCTGAACACCTCAGGAATATGACGAACATGCTGAAAAAAGGTGTGGGGGTTAAGTGGACCGTTGAGGCTAAAAAATATTTTGAATCAGTTAAACTTGCATTCACCCAGGCTCCTGTGTTAATCAGTCTAGATTTCACGAAGGATTTCTTGATATTTTCCTTTGCCTCCGAGCATACAGTGGCTGCAGTTATACTGCAAAAAAATCCAGAGGGAATGGAACGGCCTATTGCTTTCTTCAGCAAGGCTCTGATGGATGCACCCTTGAAATATAACATAATGGAAAAATAGGTCTATGCCTTGGTAAAGGCCTTGAAGGAAATTAGGGTGTATATACTGCATTCTCACACCATAGCCTATGTGCCAAACATAGTGGTTAAAGACATCTTGTCCCAAGATCTAGATGGAAAGAGGAGAAAATGGATCACTGTGATTCTAGAATATGACCTGGAAATAAAACCCACAAAACTAATCAAAGGTGAAGGCTTAGCCCAACTAATGGCTGAATCAAACTTTCAGGCCCTAGACATTAACATGGTAGATGCCTTGGATGAACATGACGGATTGCCTAATCCGACTGTTGAGGAAAAATTTCAAAACTCTCCATGGTATTTTGATATCCTGTATGTGCTCACAAACCTCAATGCCCCTCCAGATCTATCAAAGACTAAGGCCAGATTCCTGAAGCTAAAACATAGGAACTATTGTATATTGAATGAATGTTTATATTGGAAAAAAGAAAATGGTCTATTGCTTAAATGTTTCTTCGATGTTATCCTAGTTTCTTCGAAATCGAAGCAGACCCTGAAATCGAAGCAGAGAGGATTAAACAAGATTTCCACAGAGAGTGATAAGGTCACTTTGTCGGGAAAGCTCCACAGCATGTGTTATATTCTTCCCACGTATTGCTCCACGCCACCGTATGTTGCGTCGGGCGTAGGGGCCGGGGGGGTCACCAGGGGCGTGCTGTGCCTCCTCACTGCTGGGGTCCGGGCGGTGCCGCCCCCTGGACCAAAATTTGTTTTTTGTGCGGACCCACTCATAGGCGGATCCGCCCATGGTTTTTTGCATGGTTTTGCACATGGTTTTGGGGTTCGATGGTTTTCGGCCCCTGGTATTTTTGTAGATCCGGTCAAGGGAACTACGGTTATGTTCTAATCCAGGGTTAATGGATTGGGGTTTATGTATGTTTCGGCATGTATATATATGTGTTGTAACACTAAAAGGAATATAATGAAAAATCAAGCTGGTCGTCCTGATTTGGGATCCAGGGGAAAATCTCTGTGTTTATCTGTTTTATGTTTTATGCTCTCGCTATTGTTTATTTTCTGTTATAAGATTCGTGTGTAGATAATTTATGTTCAGGGTTAAAACCTACATTTGGTATCGGAGTTGTTTCGGCTTCAAGGGGACGCCTTTGTTGTTGAGGGTTTTTTGCTCGGGCCTGTGGTAGACCCTGTTCAGTGGGAGATCTGCGGGATCGATTCTTGCGGTGAAAGAAGATGGCGAGCGACGGAAAGATATAGATCGAGAAATTTAATGGTCAGATTTTTGAGTTGTGGAAACTCAAGATGGAGGATCTGATGGTGGATAAAGATCACTGACTCAGAGATCTGTACTAAAAACCAATTAACGCGATGAAGACTGGAAGAAACTGGATCGGAAGGCTAAGAGCATAATACGGTTGTGTGTGTCAGATTCAGTATTGTTGAATGTATCTGGGGAAGCTACGGCGAAGAATTTGTGGGAAAAACTTGGGACTTTGTACCAATCTAAGTCTCTGGTGAATAAGTTGTTCCTGCGGAAAAAGCTGTATAACCTGAGGATGAAGGATGGAGACTCGGTGACAGAGCATCTGAACGCCTTCAACACTGTGGTAAGTCAGTTGTCATCTGTTGATATTAAAATCTCAGATGAAGATAAGTGCATCAGTTTGTTGTGTTCTCTACCAGACTCGTGGGACAGTCTGGTTATTGCAATAGGTAGCAATACAACTACCTTGAATTTTGATGACATTGTCTCAGCCTTGCTGTCGGAGGAAATGAGACGGAGAAATATGGAGGGTCGGAATGGAGATGCCTTATCTGTACGAGGAAGGTCCCAGAACAGAAACAAGAATAAGGTTTCGAGTGGGAGATCCAAATCTAGAGGGAGATCTAAATCTCCTGGAAAGTTTGTAAAGGTGTGCTGGAAATGCGGAAAGGAAGGGCACTACAAAAAGGACTGCAGATCTAAAGCTCCTGAAAAAGGAAAGGGATTTGATGATGCTCCTTCTGTAGAGGAAAAAACCACCTCGGATGAAGGTGGGGATGTGTATTTGGCTTTTTCTTCAAATACACATGTAGATCATGAGTCATGGTTGATTGACTCAGGTGCATCCTTTCACTTCACTCCCCATAGGGAGTGGTTCTGCGAGTATGAGAAATATGATGGTGGTGATGTCTTCCTAGGGGATGACAGGAAGGCCAGAATCATTGGACGTGGAAAGGCCGTGTTGAAGCTGCAAGGTGGAAGGATTAGGAACACTTCTCGGTGCCTCCGTATATTCTATCACAGAAATTTTATTTCGTAAGCAAGATGTCTAATGGTGTGGTGCCAGTGTTGGAAAGATTCTCATGCAAGATGGTTCAAGAGCACCGGGTACTAATGCGAGTTCGGGATCGAACTTCCAGACACACAAGGTAGCACTGTTATTGATGGGTGTAACAGTTCTGTGGTTCCTGAAAGTGGAGTGGAAAGCCTAGTGGCCCAACACACACCTCAGCAAAATGGAGTCGCAGAAAGAATGAACAGAACACTGATGGAAAAGGCAAGAAGCATGCTCAGTGGTACCGGGTTAGGACAATAATTCTGGACAGAGGCAGTGGAGACTGCATGTTACTTAGTTAATAGATCACCTTCATCAGCGTTGGAGGATAAGACTCCACATGAGGTATGGACTGGTAAGAAACCCTCTCTTTCACATCTAAGGGTATTTGGATGTGATGCATATGTACATGTTCCAAAGGAGAAAAGGACCAAGTTGGATAATAAATCTGAAAGGTGCATCTTTATTGGGTATAAGGATAGTTTAAAGGGTTACAAGCTTTGGAACCCAGAAACAAGGAAGGTTGTGTACAGCCGAGATGTGGTATTTAGAGAGGTGAAAGATGTTGTTACACATGAATTCCTACCAAAGGAACCTGAGAAGATAGAGTTTGAGCTAAAGGAGGATGAATCAGACTCTACAATAGAAGAAGATTCAGAAGAGGAAGAGCCACAAACCCTAGCTTTGAGAAGATCAGTTCGGGAAAGAAGGCAACCAGAAAGGTATAGTCCATCTGCTTTCTGTTCAGGTTTTGCCTTAACTATAACTGATGATGAACCCAGAACTGTCAGGGAGGCAGTAGATTCAGAGGATGGAAAACTCTGGAAGGAGGACATGGTTGATGAAATGGCATCCTTGCACAAAAATGATGCATGGGATCTAGTGGAGTTGCCAGCTGGAAGGAAGCCCATTGGGAGCAAATGGGTGTTTAAGAAGAAGATGAATGTAGAAGGCAAGGTGGAGAAATACAAAGCTCGGTTGGTAGCGAAAGGTTATTCCCAGGTGTCGGGAATTTATTTTGGTGATATTTTTTCTCCTGTTGCCAAAGTTACTTCTATTAGATTACTTTTATCTGTTGCTGCTGCATTTGATTTTGAGATAGAACAGATGGATGTGAAGACAACATTTCTTCACGGGGATCTAGAAGCGGAGATCTACATGAAGCAACCTGAAGGCTTTATGGTGAAGGGTAAGAAAGAATTGGTATGTAGGTTGAAGAAGTCTCTGTATGGGTTAAAACAGTCACCAAGAATGTGGTATCAGAAATTTGATACCTATATACGGGGACTTGGCTTCACCAGAAGAAAGGAGGATCATTGTGTTTATTTTAAATTAATTGGTGACCATGTTATTTATTTGGTCTTGTATTTGGATGATATGTTGTTGATTGGAAATGACAAAGAAATTATCTATGATTTGAAGACCCAACTATTCTCCAAATTCTACATGAAGGATCTTGGTGCTGAAAACTATATTTTGGGCATGGAAATTAAGAGAGATCGGGCAAAGAGGAAGCTCTGGTTAAACCGGAGGAGGTATGTCGAGACTATATTGCAGAGGTTCAATATGCAGGATAGTAAACCGGTGAATGTTCCTATTCTTGTAGGTGTAAAGCTGTCTGTTGAACAGTGTCCTAAGACACAAGAAGAAGAGGAGGATATGTCCCGTGTTCCATATGCAAGTGCAGTGGGTAGCCTAATGTATGAAATGGTTTGTACTAGACCAGACATTTCACATGTAGTGGGATTATTGAGCAGGTTTATGTCAAACCCAGGGAAGGAGCATTGGAAAGCAGTGAAGCGGGTTTTCAAATATTTACGTGGCACTAGTGATTATGGCTTGTGCTACCAAGGAAGACAAGGATTAGAAAGAATGTTGGACATTCATGGTTTTGTTGATGCAGACTGGGCTGGAGATCTGGACCAAAGAAGATCTACAAGTGGGTATGTGTTTAGCCTATTTGGAGGTGCAATCAGTTGGATGAGTAAAAGACAGTCTGTAGTGGTGCTTTCAACTACAGAGGCATAATACATAGCAGCCACTCATGTAAGCAAGGAAGCAGTTTGGTTGCAGAGATTGTGTTCAAGTATGGGGTTGGTACATCAAGCTATAAGGATAGACTGTGATAGCAAAAGTGCAATTTTCTTGGCTAAGAACCCTGCTTACCATTCAAAAACAAAGCACATTGATGTTCAATATCACTTTGTTAGAGATATGGTTGAGGCTAAAAGGGTGTTGCTGGTAAAGGTGGACACTTTGAAGAATGTTGCAGATGCATTGACGAATTCTGTAAGCACTCAGAAGTTCTCTTGGTTTAGAGAAACAATGGGTGTTGAAGAATTGGCCAAATGACTAATCTCTCCTGTGGCCCCCTATGGAAAGAAAACAACAAGTGGGAGAATGTTGGGTATGTGTTATATTATTTCCACGACTAGCCCCATGCGCTGTACATTGCGCTGGGCGCAGCAGGGGGGTAACAAGGGGGGAGGCAGCGCCCCGGCGATTTTTTTTTGGTATGCGGTCCCACTCATATGCAGACCCACCCATGTTTTGTGCATGGTTTTGCACATGGTTTTGGGGTACGATGGCTTTCGGCCCCTGGTATTTTGTAGATCTGGTCAAGGGAACTATGATTATGTTCTAATCCAGGGTTAATGTATTACGGTTTATGTATGCTTCGGCATGTATATATATGTGTTGTAACACTAAAATGAATATAATGAAAAATCAAGCTAGTCGTCCCAATTTGGGATCCAGGGGAAAATCTCTGTGTTTATCTGTTTTATGTTTTATGCTCTCGCTATTGTTTATTTTCTATTATAAGATTCGTGTGTAGATAATTTATGTTCAGGGTTAAAACCTACATTAGCTTTATGATTTCTTGGAAAAAACATATGTGTTATGTGTGATTGATCTTTATTCATGTGTTTGCAATTGGCGATCGTGTTTTAAATTTCCGCAAGAATTTTTGTAGAAGCGATTCTGTATTTAACAATGGCATATAATTGTTAGATCAGGAGAATCTGGGAAATACATAATTGTATTAAAATTTCTACATGGTATCCAAGCACATAAGATTGCAATTTTGAAGCAGGCGTTGAGTTTGTTGGTGGAAAAAATTCGAATTTGTTGCAAGAATTTCTTGGTGCGACAGTTGAGTAAACATCAAAATGAATTTCAATGGCTTGTGGCTAGAGTATGAAATCGAGGGCAGCTCGAACTACATTTCCTTGAAGGATAGGATGGAGGCAGTGCTTGAAGATAATGGCTTGAAGGAATTCATCGACAGTGATGTTCCTAAGCCCACTTCGACGGATGCTGCATTACTTGATGCATGGAAAAAGAAAGTAGCGAAGGCGAGAAGGATTCTGTTGGAAGGTGTACGAGACCACATTGTCTCAAGCCTTCATGGGAAATCCACTCCATATTCTATGTGGAAGGCTTTGAGAAATATTTTCCAAATAAATAGTGACCATAGGAAATTGGCGCTGAAGGATAAACTCAGAAAGATCAAGATGGAAAAGGGCGACAATATTCCAAAGTATCTCACAAAGTTTGTCCAATGTCGGGATGAACTGAGGAGTGTGGGAATCACTGTTTCCGATGATGATTTGGTGAGCTTGGTTCTCTTGGGACTTCCTAAGAGTTAGCACAGTTATGAAGAATCTGTCAATGGACGGGAAAAATTGCCAGATTGGGAACGACTGTGGTTGGATCTAGTGCAGGAGGAGTTCAGGCGAAACACCAGAGATGACTCTTCATCAAAGCATGATGATGAAGAGGATTGTGATTTGGTTGCCAAGGCAAGGAAAGGGAAGGGGAATAAATTCCATTCAAAATCTGAGTCAAAGGCAAGAAGCTGGATTTATCGAAGGTGAAGTGTTTTCACTGTCACAAACATAGGCATATTGCCACTAACTTCCCACAGAAGAAGAAGAACAAGAAGGTTGCTGGAGCTGCAGCTGGTGAGGCCCTTGCCTCACATTTTGAACTTGATTTCTCTTTGATCGCATGCATGGTTTCAAGTGCATTGGGATCAGTGTGGTATCTTGATAGTGGTGATTCCTTCCACATCACGGGAGATAAGGAGCTTTTCAGTGACTTGGAGGATAAAGATCTCCAAATGCATATAGAGATGGGTGACGATGGAAGATACAGTGCGATCGAAATTGGTACCATTACCTTTGAGAGGGATTCAGGTAAACCATTTCAATTGAAATATTTTATTCATGTTCCAGGTCTGAAGAAAAACTTCGTCTCAGTCGCGATGTTGGAGGACAGAGGCTATGATGTTGTTTTCAGCGATGGAAAAGCTTTCCCGCGACATAAAACAATGGGTCAAGGCAAGAGGATAGGGATTCGAGTTAAGAATCTCTACTAGATGGAGGTAGATGGATGCACTGCCATGATGGGCAAGGTAGAAAAGGTGGTGAGGCGGGATGAGGGCGAATTATGGCACAAGTGATTGGGCCATCTTCATTATGGAGCCTTGAAAGTCATGCAACAAATATCTACTGGACTTCCAATGGGAACACTTGCCTAGTTAGATCAGTGCAAGGGTTGCACCATGGGGAAGTATGTAAAGTCCACCTTTCATGAAAAGGAGAACCGCGCTTCAGTGATCCTGGAGAGAGTTCACACAGACATGTGTGGACCATTCTCGGTTGCTTCAACAGAAAAACACAACTATTATGTTATTTTTGTTGATGAATTTTCTCGTAAATGTTGGATATTATTCATGAAGAAGAAGGATCAAACATTCTCAAAGTTTTGTGAGTTTAAGGCATTGGTGGAGAAAGAGTCGGGGAAGCAAGTGAAGGATCTGAGGAGCGATCATGGTGGAGAATACATCTCTAACGAATTCAAAGACTTCTGTCGCAAAGAAGGAATTTGAAGAGAACTCGTAACGCCTCATAACCCACAACAAAATGGGGTCGCGGAGAGGAATAACAAAAAAATCGTGGGTGCGGCATGAGAAATGCTGCATGACCAAGGCCTACTAATGCATTTTTGGGCGGAAGCATGAAACACTGCATTTTATGTGCAAAACCGTTTTCCTCATAGAGTACTTGGCATGAGTACACCTAAAGAATCTTTCACTGTAATAATTCAGATTTTTCTCACTTTAAGATTTTGGCTCATCTGTTTATGTGCATGTGACCAAGAACGCCAGGAAGAAGTTGGAGCCAATTGCTAAAGTTGGGATATTTGTGGGGTACACAAAAAAACCCCATAATTATCGTGTGTATTTTCCTAACATTAAGATGACTGTTATGCAACGGGATATAAAATTCGATGAGGGCAAAGCCATGCGGTTGTTGCTTGTGAGGGAGTTGGAATTGCATGCGGAGGAGGAACTGTTGGTTCCCAAAGATGAGTCTCTAGATGTGGATTAGCCACAGGAGGAGGTTCATGGAGTGGAGGAGTCCACTCACGTAGAGCCAAACATCAGAATTGGCAGAAGGCGTACCATAGAAGCTGAAAGGCTGAGACTTGATGCTGTGCAGAATGTAGGAGTCCCTACTTCACAACGCAGACAAAGACAGTCTCCTGACCGATTCAATGGATACATGAATCTCATGAGAAAATGTATTGTGACTGAGCCATCTTCCTTTCAGGAAGCAGTGCAGGAGCCCACATAGGTAGATGCAATGGTGGAGGAGTATGACTCCATTGTCAGAAACAGTGCTTGGGAAATTGTTCCAAGGCCGGTTGATAAATCTGTGGTAGGTTCAAGATGGATCTACAAGGTAATTCAAGTTTCTGATGGGAGTGCTAAGAAATACAAGGCTAGATTTGTGGCTCGGGGCTTCTCACAGGTCAAGGGGATTGATTATGAAGAAACCTTTGCACCTATCGCACGATATTATTCAATAAGGACCATCCTTGCTCTCTCAACGCAGATGGGTTGGCACATTCTTGAGATGGATGTGAAGACTATGTTTCTCAATGGGATCATTGAGGAAGAGGTGTACATTGAGTAGCTTGAAGGATTTTAGATCTTTATCACAAGTCGCATGTGTGCAGACTCAAAAGAGCGTTGTATGGGATGAAGCAAGCACCCCATGCTTGGTACACTCAGATAGACAACTATTTCACCAGACTTGGCTTCACCAAGAGTGAGGTGGATGAAAACCTATACCAAATTGTGGTGGAGGGTAAGATTTTAATCATTGTTCTTTATGTTGATGATTTAATACTGATTGGTAATGAGCAGCTGATACACTCATGCAAGGAGGACCTTGAAAAGGAGTTCGAGATGAAGGATATGGGCCTCCTTCATTATTTCCTTGGATTGGAAATATGGCAGTGAGATGGTTAAATTTTTATGTCTCAAGGCAAGTATGCAAGGGAGATAATGGGTAAGTTTCAAATGGAGGGCTGCAAACCCATGGATACTCCTCTTCCAAGAAACTAGAGGAAAAAGGACGCTACAGCTGGAGAGGTAGTGGATGCTACTGTCTATCGACAATTAGTGAGTTCGCTAATGTATTTAGTGAATACAAGACCGGACATATGCTATGCGGTGAACCATCTTAGTTAAGCGATGGTTAAGCCTACCAAGCTCTTTTGGAAGGCAGGCAAGCATGTCTTGAGATACCTGAGGGGCACATCTGAGTATGGATTGTGGTACAAATAGATGGATGAGGTGAAGTTGCATGGCTTCACGAATGCAGATTGGGCGGGAAACCCAACGAACAGAAAGAGCACATCAGGGGGGATCTTCAGTATTAGATCTACAATTGTTTCTTGGTACAACAGGAAACAAAGATCCATGGCACTCAGTTCAATGGAAGCAGAATACATGGCGGCAAGTAAAGCTGCATGTGAGGCTATCTGGATGAGAAAGATCCTGGTTGGTTTGTTTGGTTATCATTTAGATCCTACAATGATTCATTGTGATAATCATAGTTGCATTAAACTCTCGATTAATCATATGCTTCATGATAGATCTAAGCATATAGATATTCGGTATCATCATATCAGAGATTGTGTGAAGCAAAAGATCATGTTGCTTCAGTACATTCCTATGGAAGAACAGGATGCCGATATTCTGACGAAGGCGCTCACTAGGAGCAAATTCAAATACCATAAAGACAGGATTGGGGTGAAGGATAATCCCTTTCTTGTTGAGAGGGAGTGTTGAGATTCAACAAAGATGATGGTCCTAGTGAAAATTAAGCACCTACACTAGGATGGAGCCTTAGGCTATTTTTAGGTGGAAGTCTATTTTTAGAGCGGATGAGAAAATTATATTTATAGGTTATTTATGGGGACCGTTGCTTCATAAGGGGGAGGAGTGACCTGAATGGAAAATGACATTCACTCATGATATTTATCCATGGTATTGTAACTTAAAAATGTTATAAATAATGAGCCTCACATTGTAAAGAGACAAATTCGTCTACCATAATGTAGCAGGAAACGTTTCCTTTATTTTAATAAAAAGTTTAGTTTTGTGTTTTATTCTTCTCCCTTGGTATTCAATTTCATTTTATTTTTATTTTTTTCTTTCCAGACCTTGCCCCTGAAAATCCAGATCACTCCTTCATAGAAATATTCCTACATAGTGACTTTATTTTTTCTTTCCCCAGTCAAATAGAGAAATTGATTCCCAACAATCGATACTCTTCCTAATAATTTTTTTTTGTTTCATTTTTCAATCCATTTCTCATAGAAGTTCCTTCTCTTGTGGTGGTTTTTTCAATTATTTAGGAATTTCATTCTTCGTGTTTTCTGTCTCTTCTACTGTAGATTGATTCATAAAAATTATGTTATTTCTTTTCTCAATATTTTTTTCATAGAAATTCCCTCTCATGTAGTGATTTATTTAATTTTTTAGGTTTTTCAATCCTGAGGTCTTATCTCTCCACAACTTCAATTATAATTTCCATCTAATGAGTTCTTCATTTTTTTCCCCATCAAACAATTTTTTTGATGGAAATACATATCCATTTCCTCAATTCCCAACAATTTACACCTCTTGGCCAATGAATTCCATTGACTTGGCATTTGTTTTTTCTATTAGATTATATTTTTTATTCTTTTCCCAATGATAGAATCCTCGATTACAATGGTCAAACACAAAAAGAGACCCACAATAACATCCCATGATGTGCCATTCATCATTGAATTTTTTTATTTGTTGAATGAATGATGAAGATTGTATAATTTGTTCTCCCATATATTTCAAGGAATAACACCTTCAAAGCCAAGATTTTGGTATCTATTGATGAGACAAAGTTTCTTGGATGAAAACATGGGCCATTCTCCACTTTTGCCACAAAAAAAATCAATGAAACACAAAGAAGGAAACATGAAGTTTGTAAAACAAAGTCTCAATCAAAAACAATAATCTAGAACTAGAAAGAAAAATAATAAGTCAAGTAATATTTGAAGTGAAGTTGTTTTGGTTGTGTGGGATATCTATTGAAATAGAGGTGCTCCACCGTCACACTAGTGTGGCTAATTTGAAAAGCATAACCTTGCATCGAGGCTACATGCCACCACTATTCTTGGTAAATTTGAAAATGGCATCCTTGTATAGAGGTTGCATGGCACCACTATTCTTGGTTGTTGCTCATACCATTTTAAATGGTTGTTAGTGTTTGAGATATATACCCCTATTTTATTCGAAAAAATTGCAAAGTACGATTCTTGTTATGTGAAATAAGAAGCTAAAGTAGGTAGGGTCCCCTAGGATATGTCTATCAACTATGGCATAAGATTTGTTGGAAATACTGATACTCGGGAGGGGGGTGCATCAATATTTCTCTTAATATAGTTAATTTTAACTTCACAGAGTAGTAATTATCATTAACATTAAATAGAAACATAAATTAGCAACACCATTAAACATTGTACAAAATCTAAGACAATACAAAAGATATTTTTAGATGGAAATCCTTTGAGGAGAAAAACCACTTAATGCTTCTTAATATAGGTCTTTTACATCAACAAGAAGCTCCAACTTCCAAGATTTTCAACATCAAATGAAGGAGGCTCAAACACCTAAGTTTACAGGCTCCAATCTGAAGGAAGCTGCAACTCCTTGCCTTAGCATCTCCTACTAGAAGGATGCTCCAACGCCCAGTTTTACTAGATCAAATTGGAAATATACTCCAACACCCTAATTTACTAGCTTGGCAACTGGAAGGACTCTCCAACACCCTAGCTTTATTAGCTTCAACTGAAAGGATGCTCCAACACCCTGCACAAGCTCCAACCTACTTTAGCACCCTCTTTCCACCCTAAAGTGTTCTTAGGCTCCAACCTAAAGGAGACTCCAATATCTTCCTTGCACCACCTTGCCTCCTTTGAAATAGAAGATAAAAGAATAAATTTGGTGAAACAAGAGCTCAATTTGTTTCACTTTCAAGGGCTTTTCTCTTCCTCTGTACAACATTTGATTCTTTCTATCACAATACAATGCTAATGATGTCACTAAAAACTCAAGGTCACGACCAATTGTATAATATTTTCTTGCTCAAGTTATCAAACCTTGGCAACATAAACAACTCTGCCAAGCACAACCCATATCCGAAAAACTCTCTTCAACACATACAAATCTCTAATAAACGTTGGTATCTTTATTTCAAGAAAAAACTTTAGGACAACATATATCAACATTATAACAAAAATATCATCCAACAACAAAATTTCTCTACATCATATCAAGTCAAACTCTATAATTGTACTTATCAATGATATGGTCGAAATGCGCAAATGCTAGCACAATATTACTTCCTTTGAAAGAAAACTTGATATGAATGGGAATATTAGTTTTGTTGTGCTAATATCCAATTCAAAATTTAAATGAAGTGCTTGAGGATGATGAATTTTATTGAAAGTTCAAATTGAGTTATGTGTTTTTATGTGAATTTCATGAGAAAATTAATATGAATAAAACAACATATGTTAGACATGAACATCACCATAAACATTCACACAACACAATATGATGAAGGATTTCGACCCGCTTGGGCTATGTCTCCTTGGTCCAGCTTCCAATGGCTTGGGCCTCTTCTTTTATGCTCAAAAGTATGAATTCATGTGTTTACAATAATCAAACAACTTTGAAACCTATTCCTTCAACTCCAAAATTCCCACAAATTCTTGTCTAGCCTCTTTTTGCATCAAATTTAGCAATAAATGGGAGAGGTTATGACTTCCCCTAATTTCTCCACTATTCGTTCCACAAATTCCTTAAAATCTGGCACAATCCTACAATTCCTTTCAGAATCCAGCAAACTGAGCGCCAATTTTACCGAAAATCGGGCGAAATTATCGTCACACTAATGTCTAAAAATAGGATTTATAACCATATACAATAGGGTTGAATACATTTTTTTAAAATAGGCATTGGCAGTTAGGCTGACCGCCAGAAATAACTCCAATTGCGAGCGCATGGTGGAGTCGTGGTCTTCGTGGTGGTGTTGGCACCTGGCGGTTAAGACTTCGCAGTTCCAGATACATTGCGGTCTCAGCTGGTGTGGTCACATCCGACAATTACATTGTATATTATGGTTGCGAGCGGGGGAGAATAACATCTTCGGTGTGAAACAGGGTGGTGGAAAAGGCCTAAAGAAGCTTGGGAAGAACGAGTGTGTACATTTTTCTCGCCTGGAGCAGTGAAATCAGAAAAAAATTTCATTTTGGAATGTGATGCGTTCAAAGACATAAGAGAAAGTTACGGGAATATGTTAGCATCGGTTTCTTGGCATTACCTTTTCAGCGATGAGATAGTTGGAAGGTTGGGCCAGCTCATCATCAATTTGAACAAGAAGAGGACTGAAATGCAAAAGGAGAAAATAGAGAACCCATAATCCCATAGGCTATTTTTAGTCTAGTGTATGTTAAAATTTCATTCATTCATTCATTCATATGAACTCGGGGTCGTGATTCAATTGTGTTGCAAGAAAATTTTCATGCTAAACATGATTCAAACTTCTAACCTTTGCCTTACAAGCCACATCCATTTCCAAACAGTGTGGTTGTTATATAATGGTATCACAAAATATGACTAGTGAAAAATCACAACCATTGAATGAGTTATGATCAATGTTATTCTGATAGGTGCTACGGAGGAAAATAATTTATCATTATAAACAATTCCTGTGTTCGACGTGTGCACCAAATGCCTTATATTAGGGCTTTGAAGTCGTGAATCGTAACTACTCTACCACATATCACAGGGTCAACCTTCGCTAAATCAAAATTTTTGTTATGAACATACTTCCGCCATTTCGATCTCAGACTCCTTATCTAGTGAGCACTCACCGTGAACCAACAGACCGTCAATGAGTTTCAACAATGAAACTAAATGAGACTAGGATAAAGACCACTTTAGTAACTCTTTCCAATCATAGCAGAGACCACACAAGAACAATACAAACAAGTTTAACTTATCAGCTGAGTGTGAATTCCTTCATCACATCAGGTCATGCAAACAGAAAATTACATGTTTCCCAGACCAACCATGAGTGTCACCAGATGTGAATTGGACCTGTACAAATGTCAAACAAAATTCACACTTCCATAACAAATTATCTACCAGATGAGCCTTTCAACCATGGTGTATTCTATGCAGACTATATTTTCTCCATTAGATCTTCTAATCGATTACACAACACATTCATTCACTCTACCACAGTTAACTACTTCATTCCTCACACTCATACCAGATCAATCACTTAAATAGAATGGAGGTTGCTTCAATAATTGACTCTGCCTCTGACTTATGCGAGGATACCTCAAAAACACCTATTTCCAGCAAAGAATAACGTAATACATTTGAAAAACCAACTCGGCCTCCTGAATTTGGGCCGCAAAGGCGGGGCTTTAGAGGGGAAATGCTTCATAAACCCAAAGAAAAAACCTTAAACAAAGAAACAATCCCAAAGAAAAATCGCTTCAAACTTTGGTCTTCTTTAGTTCTATGTGACTATTCTAGGTCGTAGAGAAATCATGAAGAAAATATATGTTGATTAGATATCTTTTAAGGGTGTGCGAGTTGTGATTTTATACTTGTTGTAGAGGCTTCTAGGAGGGGCTCACATGGCCTAATTTTTGTTGGAGCCGACATAAAAATGAATTTGAATTTTAGAATGAAATTTTGGAGCTAAAAACCAATCATTATGGTCGACTTATAATTCAAAACATTATTTTTTGGTTAATTTACCCTTTGATAATATCCTCTTTGAATCTCACTTTGACTAGGATAGGCCCATTAAAATTTTAAGATAATTTTCTTGAATGAAGAAAAAATGTTAATAATCAATCAATAAGTTGTCCTTATTATCTCGTGGTGGGTACCTTGACCAAATTTCAGGGCAAAAAACTTTGATCAGTCATATCTCCTCAACCGTGAGGAGTTTTGAGGTGTGCCACATACCATTGTAATCGACATGACGAGGAGAAACAAATGAAGATGGTATCGCAATCAATATCATTGTCCTTTGCACCCATTTTCTTCGACAAGTGTGGGGCGTATAGGGATTCCTAGGGTTTCTTGTCATTGGGAGCTTCCAATCTATGCAAAGTAGACAAATATTGAGAGCACCCATGGAACAACGTTGGCATAAATTAAAACAACATTCAACAAAATTTACATTCAATGTGTGTAACAATGGTGTGATAATTTATTTTCGCATCATATGTACTATTGATGAATAATATTTTACTTATTATGAAAATTGGTTATAGATATAAGTTTGTATATGATGTTAAATGGAGGAACAAGAGGCAATTGGAGTATTTTCTTACATCATTGACAAAGCTCCATGATGACTCTGTTATAGCTCATATGTATTCTTTGAGTGTTTGCAACAAATTGAATCTCAACATATTACAAAGTATGAGCTTGAGCTACATGGTATGAATAAGGCTGTTACAAAGGCTCCTATCTTTTTAATTTCAAATATTAGAGCATGAGTTATATTGTGGTAACATACAATCACTTTATAGAAAGGCATACAATATTTAATACTATAGTAACAAGGCAAAAAGTCATGTTTTAAAACACAAAAATATTGCATAAGATTATAAACATACATATGTATTTAGTGGTATAAATAGTGTGTGAGTTATATTATAGCTTGGGATAAATGATATCTTTTAATTTTTATATGAAAGGTGACTGATCCCTACTTGATACCCTAAGTAAATGA